>OMLB01018085.1:8846-39131 GCA_900302555.1 Myripristis jacobus | reverse complement strand
CTTCTCACTCCTGACAAATCCTCCCCAGGGATCAGATTATAGAGAGAGGGAGGGAGAGAGAGAGAGAGATGATGTGATTATGTAAGTGCCAACCCTCTATGGAAATCAGGAAGTGTGTGAGTGAATGAGTGAGAAAATTTGTGTGCCTGTGTGTGTGTTGGAGGGGGGTCGGCTCGCTTTCTTTGACACACCATCTGGGCATTAATTTTTGCCACCTATTTTTCCCACCACCGTTAAGACAATTACACAGAAATATATCCACAATCCATTTCTGTCCATGACACCCTTTGACACCTTTTAACATGCAGATTTATTACTGCGTATTACATAAGTAACATGTCTACTCTGTGTACACCCATTGTCTGGTGGTGAGGATTGTGTGTGTGTGTGGCAGTGTGGGGCAGTGTGGGGTGTTATCAGACAGGGTCTCAGTCGTTACACCACCCCACCAGCATGCTGCCAGACAGAGAGAGGCTCCATGCTCTTTGGCACATTAAGAAACCACACACTAGGCCATTGTGGGCCTGGACCAGCAATTATGGTTGTGTTTTCCCTCTTCTCTTCAGAAGCCACTTCCATTTTGACATTGGCAGCAAAAGTCTCTGACATTCTGGCATCTGCCTCCAGGGCAGGCTTCAGAAAACCATTCCCTCAGAAAGAACAGAGCACCATTTACAAGTGGGCTAATAAACTTTCCCAGATCTAAGTAGCTAGTGCAGTTAACATTCGGAAGCTGTCATTTGACTACACACAGTCGGCTTTACTGCTGCACTCTAGCTTGTGGCATGCTATCCCGGTCCTTCCCCAATGAAACCATGAGTTTAATGAATTTGATGAACATGTGTGTAGAATGTTTTAGACCGATACCACACAGCAAATCATGACCTATCGCATTACAGTATGCCGCTCAGTATCCACCTCCTCCCATGACTGTGTTGGTGTAATTGTTAGCATTCCAGGCCACCCAGATCAGTTCTAGTTTTGAGGTACAGTACAGGGGCCATGTAGGGATCTCCCACTGCAGGTCTCAACAGAGCACATGTTTTTTTGTTTTTGCTGTCTGTGTGTGGTCATTGACTGCTAGCAATGCCACACAAAAACCCACACAAGAGCTGCTTTACCCTACCACTCTGTGCTATATTTAAGACCATTAGTGGTAGTGTTTCAGTGAGTCACCGTTTCCAATTTTCTTGCCTCCCTCTCTTTCCACTTTCCAGCACTGACCTATTTCATGTTCCCACTTTGCAGAAAAAATGGTCTTCGATAAGTGCTTTATGATATTTCTGTTTGAACCAAAAACAAGCCAGTTGACCTTTCTGTGTTCATTGAGCGCATAACTGAGGTTTTTTGGGTCACTCTGGTCCTGGGCTGTTAATTATCATCTTGAGATCAAATGTGTTTGTTTGGTTAACTTTAGCCTGTACAAGTGAGATTTCATTAGGCTTTCTTGTTTAATCAAAGCCAGTACACAGTCCTGTCTCTCAGTCAGCAGATCAATATTGTCTTGCTGTTATTGATGTCTTGACAGCTCAGATTATTTAACTTCTTAGATTAGACTTTATGATTGACCTGAAACATTGGATTTAATGGATTTTTGTTTTTTTCCCTCCATTGATTTTATTGATCATGTCTCATAGTGTGTAAGGTCCAGCTTTCACTGGAGTATACCTCTGAAGTCTGCCATGGTGCTGTGGACTGCAAATTTCAGGCAGCAGATCATAAAAATCAAACTGTCAAACCTCACAGAGTCATTATTTGTCATTAGAACCTCTTTGACTGTCACATTTTCATGTCAAAATGGAAGGAATGGTCCCAAAAGCTTGATATGAGAAACCATATTTCAAGGACAAAACAGCTCTTATGTTCGGTCCTATATTTTCTTCCTGATTTTCCAGCATCAGTTCTGCTGCGGAAGAACCCCTCCTTCCTCAGACCGACGCAGAGCGAAGCAAGGCTTATTCCTCAAGCCCCATATTAATACCTGCCGTCTGTACTGTACATGAAAGCCTTTCATTACCTTTCCATGCTTTCCTCTAATCTGCTATGCTTTTTTCCCTTCTTACAGGGGCCAGGAGCAGCATATCCGCTTCGAGCACATCTACCTGCCAGAGTCCAACAGCCAATCTGAGGTGGAGTATGCCGAGATCAAACGGCCTCGTCTAGAGATGGGGCCGGAGTCTCTGATGAGGCACTCAGCGCACCGCCCCCCACTGCCATTGGGAGGGGCCGAGGATATGGCGAAGGTCAGTGGTGACATTTGACATGTCTTCCCCTAAAATTTTAGCACTTGATCACTGCGACATGCATGTCATTGATAGTTCATAATATATAGCAGAAAAAAAAGTGAAACATCCAAGTGATTGCCTGTGAATAAATGTGAAGTGTTGTACTTCACTGTGAAATTCTATAAAAAATTAACATTGCATTTGTTTATAGATGAGCCCTTGTTGACTGTTGAGTATTGTCAGCTGCCTGCTTTGTCACTGGACAAGTCAGGTGCTGGTTGGTCTGGTTATTCGCATCATGTGCATATTTCCAGTAACTGTCATCTGGGCCCCGACCAGATATCTACTAGAAATTGGACAGGACTGAGTCATCATTTCCAATCCAAGGAGACTCTTGCCTCTGTTACAATACAAAAACAGTCATTGTTCCCTTTATAATTTTCTGCCACCATGTCTACGTCACACAACTCTCTGGCTGTCTCTGGAGTGGCATCCAGTCTGATTTAGAAAAAATGCGACAGAGAGGAAAGTGGAGGAAAGTGAGATATGTTGAGGTCCACATCTTTGTTAGATGTCATGAATGTCAAAGGTGCAGTTTTGGGCAGTTTTACACACCTTTGATTTTAAAAAGTGTTGAATTGCTTTGTTTTTTACACATACTTTACTACTTCATGTGAGCACTATGTAAATCTTACAATTTTAAGTCTCTTTGTCATTTTCACAACAGAAGGCTCTGCTGGATTAGTGCAATGCTATATACATTAACCAGCTTTTCATTTTGTGGTGGCTGTGCAAATATTGTGGCAGTGCGCTACAGGCGAGCCGCTGTATGAGAAACACCAGTGTAACATCAACAGATGTTACAATGTAATGTAACATAATGTAGACTAACCATTAAAAACCTTAAGCACACCTTCAGCACAGCACTGTACTTGCGGCATACGTCTGTGTCCTCGTAATGCCTGCCTAAAAAAGCATTTGTTCTCAGTTCTAGTGAGCATTTTTTCTTCTGTACTTAGTAAACATGTGAATCCTTTGGCTTAACAGCGATTAGGTTTGATTCACAAGTCAATTTGTTTTTAGATTTTTTTTGGCATTTCTTCTTAATTTGACAGTCACAGTAGAGAGAGACAGGAAAGGAAGGGGAGAGAGAGAGGAGATGAGCAAGTTGCCTGAGGCCAAATTCGAACCCAGAACTCAGCCTTAGCACACGGCACACACTCTTAACTGGTGAGCTGCCGGGGTGCCTCTGAATAATTTTTCTTTTTTGGAACACTGCAGTTTGATTCAGCGGTTGTATTTTGTAGTTTAGCCAAGATTTTATCCATTAAATAAACATGTGCGATAATGCAAGACTATCCTTTCTCTTCTGAATTGTGGAAAAATTCAGACAAATCAAATAATGTTTTAAATAAATATTTCCACTAAATGAGTATTTATTTAAAAAACAGTATTGACCAAAAAGGTTGTGGTTCATAGTATTCTGTTAGAGCAACACAACATTAGATTTTCTTTTCAAGAACCATACCATTGATTTTGAATGTTTGGCCAGTTTACTGCAATTTACTCACATTTTACATTACAACAAACAATTTTGCAAATCATGTGGGCATACAAAAGATTTCACAACAACCAATCAAATCCCTCATTTTTTAAAATATGAATAAATGGTTGAAATACGCATCTTCTGATGCTCTGCCTCTGCAGCTAACAAAGTCATAATTATCTCCAGCAGTTGGCAGCCTGGGGGGAATCATGCATTTGGTCGTGTGAATCTGTCCGTAGATAATCTTGCATACTACTGTGCCTATCAACCTAATATTTTTTGTGCACAGTTATGACGTATGATAAAGGACCCCTCATGGGTTATTGTTAAACCATTGAAAAACCTGCTTTATACTGCAGTTGAGTGCCAAGTTCTCAGTCCAAGCACTGGAGGAGGGGAGATTCGCAGGCAGTTCCTCCGTATTTTTCCTTCTCCCGGTAGGCGGAAAAAAGGGTTTAGGAAGTAGGTTTTGGAATTGTTCCTGTCCAGATTTGCACGCCAAGGAAAGAAAACATGTCTGCTGGAGATCTGCACTCTACTGAGTATACTCCTCTAGTTCGCTGTGTAAAGCAAACGTTTCCACTGACAAAAAATAGGGAAGAAGGTAGAAAAAAAATCATATTGGAACTCTAAAATACAACTGCTTAATTTGAGAAAAGGATTAGCAGAAATGTGAAGTATACACGTTTTATAGGCGCTAACATGCAAAATCAGTGGTATGATCCTTTTAAGAATGATGAATGAATGGATTCAGAGTGTTTTTTTATCACTTAAGACTGAAGTCAGGTTCATTCTGTCTGTTCTTTTTTTAACCAGTTGAATTGGTAAGATTTAAAATTCATGCAGTGAATCAATCGTTACACCTCAAGTAGTTTGTGTTACCTGTTTCTATATATGTTGCCAAAAAAGTCATTGTAAGTACAAGTACAATTTATCATGTTTGGGCCAAAGTTGATGTGAATTTTGATTTTTGTCTGTTGATTGAGATTAGTATTCACAGGAGAGGCCAGATTGCTAGATGAATATAACTAATGTTTTTAGTATCTAGGGACATGTGGTTTATACTTATTGTTTATATTTTACAGCACATTTCTAATTTACCTAGTCACTACACTTGCATTTTGTTCAGCTTTATTATCCACCATGGGGTTGTAAACGTATTTAAATCTGAATTTATGCTTGACATGTGGATGAGACTTTCTTCACATCGCTGGGTGAAGAAAAGACATCCGAGTTGTTAAGGTGATGTCAGCCAGGACATGGAGCCCACCCTTTGCAGTGGACTGGATTCCACTGTGTGACCCTGTCTCCCTCACAGCTTCAGAGAGTATTATTAAACATACCACACCAGGACTGGACAGGGGGGATTCTGCTCTGTGACTGAGCTGGAGCTCTATGAGCAGCAGTGGGAAGACTGAGGGAGTTGTGAAACAGCAATTAATAAATAATAGAGCTGACCTAGATTTCAAAAGACTGCGAGGATGAAACTGTATGAACTGCACATCAAAACAGCTTGCTTCCCAGTGTAGAGCTGCTGATGGGGAGATGTTCCTGACATTACACAGAGCACTTCAAACTGCCAGGGGAGGCAGACAGCCAAGGAATGGTAAATAGATACACCAATAACAGAAGGTTAAAAAAAAAAAAAGCAGACTCTTAAGCTAGCAGGGAAATATTCAGGAATGCCAGTAATTCCTCGCTGTAAACCCATTATATAAGTCATGTCAGATGCACTCACTGTATGGAAAGAGTGAGGCAAATGAAAGTGCGATAGAGGTGGAGATTGGTCCAAAAAGGAGGCAAAGGGTGAATGCAGAGAGGCACAGATAAAGGGGGAAAGGAAAAGGGAGGAGTACAAGACCAAGACTAACAGGAAAAGAGTGAGTGGGCTAGTACTATCAGGCTAACCTGATGGTTGTATCGTTAGTCATGAGGACATGCTTTGAACAGCAAGGACATAAACTTTTTAGCAGCATTCACCAACATACCGTCACGTTGCCCTTGTGGTAACAATGCTCGTCCCCAGATTTCACCCTACTATGTCTTGATATATTATAGGGAGCTGGCAGAGCCTATGGCTTAGTCACACCAGGCAGTGGCAGACCTCCTTACAGTACAATGAGGGGCCTTGTTTTGTTTCCTGACAGAGGCCTGGATTAGACTGTGTGAAGGCAGTCTGCTGTCTAAGCCCTACTGGTTGACCAGCCACAGCCCTGGGCAAAGAGAATACGGAAGAGCTGTGGGTGTGTCTGTCTGTGTGTCTCAGAGCGAGAGGCTGAGGTGTTTGGTCAGGGGGAAGACAGGGGACACAAGTTCATTCTTCACACCTCTCAGCTGTGACCTCGCAAAATTTCCATGCGTGCCACACTTGCTCCACACGACTTGCCATGTGGGTGATGCTATTTGTGTTGTCTGTTGTTGAAATCTACACGGGGCATAGCTGACTGAATATATTTTTGACTGGTGTTGTCTGGGCACCAAGCTGCAGCAGCCTTCCAGTATACTACCTCTTATATCAGGCCACATCCCACCGTCCTCTTCCCCTGTTGCTCGGCTTGCCCAGCATATCAAGGTTATGTACTACATTTCCAGTCATAATACTGGCAGCGCTGTATCTGGACTGATGAGCCTTTTGGCACTGGATGTTCAGTAATCAGGGACAAACCTAGCCAGTAGTCATAACACACTGGCATTGACAGGACTCTATCCACATCTCTTAGGACCTGGCCAGAAAATGAGACTCTATAGCCCACATTTTGGAGGCTGTATTCCTAAAAAAATAATGCAATTAAAAACAGGCCAAAATAAATACATTCAGGGCACATATATAGCAAGATTTGGCATTGGGATATCCTTAATTATTGTTACATATCATGTGTTTTTCTGTTAAAATCTCTGTTTCTGTGTTAACCTTTATGTGGCCCATAGAGCCTTAAGTAAGTTGTTTTATTCTAAAATATGGTTGTATTATTACCCTTTCACAATGGGTTTCAGTTCTGTAACTTGAGGGAATCTTATTTCAAAGAGTCACATACTTTAAGGAGCTTTGTGCACCTGCTGTTGTGTACTTGTCTGCAGAAGAGAAAGTGTGCAGTCTGAACCAGAGGGAATATTGTGAACTTTGGTGCACCTTCTAGCATGAAAACAGGATGTCTACTGCTTTATTCAGCTATTATCTGAAAAGCTTAGACTGTGAGGCTCGCAGTTGCACAAGCAGGTGCTTGCTAAACAGCATGCAGACACACAGCGCAAATAGAACACACACACCCAGAAGTGATTTTTAAAAAATGCATGCACATCATGCAGTGGTATTTTCTAAATGTGACTGGGGTTGTCGAGGGCATATGAGCTGTGAGCCGTGCCGGGTTGAGGGCTTAACTATTGACCTGTCATCTTTTCACACTGTGTCACAGGTGTAGGAGCTGTAGATATGCTGATGTACTTTCCACAATGACAGAGTACAACTACTAAGGCTAAGGACCCGAGGGAAAATTTCATTGCCTTGGAGAAACTTTGCTGCTTTTGATGCGATAGTTCTGTCAAATCCCTCCAGGCTAAACACATTTTTTTCTGTATGTCTTGCATACACTCCACTGTCCTTGAGTTTGCAGTGAAATAATGTGGCAGCCTAGGTCCAGCTCTTCACATCAGTCAAGCCTTTTTAACATGTTGCACACTTTGTGTCTTTCCATCGTGATGTGTCCATTTTTCCCTCACATGAATTTTTCTCTGTTTAAATTTTGTTTTTTATTTTTCTTTGTATTGCCTGGATTATGTAAATTTAGAGAGAAATAAGAAAGATAAAAAAAAAGGAAAATTGAAAAACATTTATCAGAGATATGATTAGCAGCACACAAAAGAGCAAAAAAAGCAGGAATGGAGACCCTTTGAAGAAAAAGTGTAATATCACATCCTCGCACCATTAAGACACAGTAGAAACATTATTTCCTTCATTAGACTTTGTTTTCTTTCTCTCTGAAAACCTTGTCTTTGTGAAGACCTGCACATAATGTTATGTAATGATGTCAACTTTAACATCACTGTAATTTGCTCCCCAGAGACGATGCATTACTTTCTGGCATGCTGAGCTATAGGAAAGGTTACAGGGGTGGCTCTATTATTTGCGCTTAAAAAGGATGATGTTTCAAGAGGGGTGGTGGTATTATTTGTGCTTTAAAAGGATGATGTTTCAGACAATGTAGAACCCTCTTAGGAGCTATTCTCCTTCTTTTTTGCATGTATGTGTGATGGATTTTTGTGAGTAACTGGCTTTGGCAGCCTTGGGCCTCCTCATCTTGGGCAGCGCCTCAGCATCCCCCGGCACTGACATTTCAATCACAGCAGGTCTACGAGGCTATAATACAGCCTGCCTACCCCAGATTAGCCCACTTATATAACCTTCATTTCAGCCGTTTAAAAATAACACAGAACAAAACCCAAGCTGGATCACACGCTCACTCATTTATGGTGTTTGCCACCCCTAGTGTGCTCACATACATGCAGAAAAATAGGACGGCAAATCTACACACACAGAGTGTATGTTGACTTGGTTACTATGTGGAGATCAGTGGTTTATTTGAACCATTGATCTGGTTTAGCTGAATCCCCTCCCTGCAGTCTCTAATCAGTAAGGCTGCACAGATGATGAGACACACTGTGGATTATCCTGTTGCAGTCACACATTTCCATTTTCGAGCTGGAAGGCATGGTTAATGATCGCCCCTTGAGTCGGGAATTTCAACTCCATGTCTGCTGTACTACCTCATGATTATCCCCTCTGTCTTAACAACAAAATATTTCACACAAAGACTCTCAAGTAGAGCCAGCTACCAGTACTCTTGTGTATAATCCTGGCGAGAGAGGCTGTGACCTCATATTCATTAGTGTGGTCTGCTGACTGTAAGACACTGACACTGGCTTTCATTACCCACAGGACTTAATTACTGGAGTGTGTTGACTTCCCAGAGTATGCACAGACAGTGTTTGCATGGTTTTTTTGTAGTGTAGATCACAATCAGGAGGAGTGGGAGATTGAAACACTCTGTATTGGGTGGAGTTGCAAGTTCAGTCCTCAGAGATGGTCAGGCTAGATCTAGAGGGTCTATCTCCTCTGCTGAGTGTTATTATTAGGTCAGTGTCAGGTGTCTGCTGTCTGTCAATCAGTCTTATCTAAACATACTGTTAGACAAGCAACTCCTCATCATACGTCTGTCACTGGCATCTGCTCTTTTTCGTCCACATTCTGCCCCCACTCCCCTCAGGAGAAATATGAATTTCATGTTTTGTATGTACAGCATAGATTGACTGAGGCCTGTAATGCAGAGTTGTTTTTTTTCTTTCTCTTATTGTGACATAATAGGTATTTGACCAAGCTCATGCTTCTCCCCAATGTTTTCCTCAGGATCGTGGCAGTGCCATGGGGAAGCTAGAGCCAATCTCTCCTGTCAGCCCGGCCCATATGGACCCCGACTTAGATCTGGTGCCAGCTCGCTTCTCCAAGGAAGAGCTGATCCAGAACATGGACCGTGTGGACAGAGAGATCACTATGGTGGAGCAGCAGATCTGCAAGCTACGCAAGAAACAGGTTTGTACACTCATTGGTCTGGTGGTAACTTTCAGATTAGGTGTGTTGGCTTCCTTTTTAGAGACTGTAGACTTATGCTGCCTTCCAAGTTGTCCTGCTATGCCCTTTGGTCTGATTTTGGAACTTGTAAATATGACATGTCCGGCAATTAAATGCTTTTGGCCACAAGGATAACATTACTAGGCAATAAGTAGGGAGGGTCTTGGCAATATCAAGTGGTCAACATTTATCCAGAAACAATGTGTGACAACAAGCAAAGTTGAGCAGAAATTAAATATGCTACCAAAGAAATGGTGCTAAACAACATTTTAGTTCTTGTAGATGGAACTTTGTTAGGTAATTTGTGTGCATTCAACTCATATTTGATCAGACATGCCTTAAAGGCACAATAAGCTACCTACGCATTAAGACTTTATCTGTCATGCTTGTAGATGTTTCAGTCTTTGCCAGTGTTGGCATCATCATTGAATTTGCTTAGCAGCAGTGTCTAGCTTTTTCAAAATGTTCACATGTGGTTTTCCAATACGACTGTCCCTGCCAGGCTTCAGTTGGCATTGATGCAATAAAGTCTTGAACAGAGATTTTGTTGTGTTGTAATCGCAGCATTGAAGCTATGAAGTTGGTTTTTGCTCAGTGTACTCTCTCTCCTCCAGGCAGCTGCATTCTCTCTTCTCCTTCCTTCTTGCTTTTTTATTTAGGAGAAAAGTAGGTTAAAAATATATAAGGCTATAAATAACAACTCCCCCGGGGGGAGAGGAGGATTATGGTGGAGGTTTTGTGACTGTTAAACCACTCATATTCCTCCCTCACTGTCTCCCTTTTGGCCGCCTGCCACATCATGTTTAGCAGAGACGCTCTGTGGTGCAACCCTTTTTTTCCCATCCCCAACCCTCCACCGTCATGCCAATATGTCCAGGCGCCTGGTCCCGTCTTTGGTTGGCACACAAAATACAGATCCATAAATGTAAGCAACCTGAAGCCGGTGGTACAGGGGCTACATGGGGTGGGCAATGCAGCTGGAGTGGCGCGGTGGCAGTAGTGAGGCCTGTGAATGATTGAGAGGGTAAGCTCTGCTACCTAGAAAAATAAATTGAGACCCCTCCCCCTACCCTCCCTCAACACACACACAATGTTTTTTTTATGGATGTTTTCTTTTTTAAACAGTGCAGCTCCCTTCAAGCATTAAAACATCTGGAGTAATTAAGTGGTATGGTAAAAATTTATTTAAAGAGTTCTAGCAGTGCTGGGGGGGTTGGGGGCTGGAGCTTAGGTTACTGCCAGCCTATGTCATGTCAGCCAGGCTCAAGACAGCTGGTTTATTTTATTTTACTCAGCGGTGGGTTTGGGAAGGGAAGGGGGGCTCTCTGGGAATGTATGTGTTTCCCGCGCCAGATGCTTATCCGGGCTGATCGTGGCACACGATGATCCATCATGCTTCACTCTCATGTGGATCCTCTGGAGGCCGCCGTTCCCCCTGCTGAGGCCCAGGACAGGAGAGGAGGGCCAGGGGATCAGCTTTACTATAGATAAGCTCACCGCACGCCACTCACTGACACTCAGCCAAGACTCCAGACAGCTACAGCTGAAAGCCCTCTCTGTAGCTTACAGCTTGCACGCCATTGATGCTGTTCTGAAGTCTCATCCAAACATTTCAGGCAAATGATGTGTGAAATTAGAAAGCATGAAACATTTTTATTAATATGTCCTTGTACTCACTTGAGGGAGATGATACTTTTTGTTATGCGATATGTAGGTGTCAAAGCTATACGATAAATAGTGCTGGAAATGTATTTGTCAAAAAATTAGAACATAAATGAGGGCACACTGAAACTTACAGCCAAATTTTGCCAGTAAAATATCTGTCTACCACAGCCTTCAAAAAATGTGATATGCACTGTTGCTCCTAGGCTTTAGATTTTGATTTTCAGGGATGTTATTAAGGTTAAAAACTTCAATATCACAAAGTGGAAGAAAATGTAACACATGAATGAGAATTTATAGCATAATAAACATGTCTTACTCCTTTAATGGTGGTATTCCTCATCATGGCTTTACTCGTAACCAACTGCTATGGCAGCTGATCTGACTGATTTACATTTCTTCAAAAAGACGGTGACCCACTCAGAAGTGAAATCGTCTGGTGCAGTGATTGATTGGTAGGAAAACCTGGATACTGGATTGGGTACCACTGGTAGTTGTTCATATCCACTCATTTGAAGTGATGTCATTTGAAAAATATTAAAAAAGGATAAAGATGCACTTTTTTCCTGAGGTTTTCAACAGTTTTGTTAATGTAAGTGCAGGCATTAACTTAAGGATCACTCTTTTTATTTTCAAAAACCTAAAACAAAAACTTACAGTACTGTTACTGACATTGCTGGCATGTTTTATCTGCAGGTGGAGAAATAGGTTACTGATATTTCTACTTTCTATAACAGTTTGCAGATGACAGTTTCCTGTATAATGAAACCATGAACACATGATCGAAAGTGACCTCTTTTTAGGCAGCCCCCTCTGCATCTTTGTTTTTGTTTGGTAGATATAAGACAGTGCAGGTGTGTTTGTGTTACTTTCACTTTCATATCCCTCAAACTTGTGTCTTCGCTTCACTCTCATAAACTCCATAAGTCTCCCACAAGGGACGAAAGTTTTCCTGCTTTCTTTCTTTTTTTTTTTTTCAAATAAAATTGTAACATATACTCGACATTTTTTTTTAGGAAACTCTTGCGCATTCTCTAAGATACTGGATAAAACTGTAGTAGTACAACTCAGATTACATCTAGAGACTAGTCAGTGACTGTCTCAATCTCAATTTTGATAATTCAGACCCTCACATTCTACTGAGGCAGCAAATTGACATTTAATTGAAACAAGTTTTTTTGGACAAGCTATGGAAGCAGTCCTTAAATTCTGAATCACAATGGCTTGAATCCTCTCACTTAACAATGAATAGTTTCATAGTTAGTTACAATAGTTAGTTTCAATCTGTTTTTCTATACATAAACAATATGAAAATGAAAGACTGACAAGAATTAAGAGCAAGGTCATTGGTGAAATTGATAATGGCAAGAACTAAGGACTTAGTACTTAAGATTCGATAAACACATCTGTGGAAAGGTTAAGTCAAATCTTAACTGCTTTAGCGTTTTCAGAAAATACTTACTTATTACTACAGCCCAGCTTACTGCATTGCTACTTGGTCACAAGCCTCACAATGCCATTCACTGTACAACCAGGCAATAAAATTCATGACCAAAAAAACAAGCTGGCACCATTGTTACATGTTGAAGAAATACAACATTTTCAGCTTTGAAAACTTCATTAGCTACTCTAACCTGAAGCTTGTTTTCAAATGTCTACACGGTCATGCCTCTATCCTGTTTAATGAATTTATTGCAACACATCAAAGCTCTAGTAGTGTCAGCACACACAGCTCTACAAATGGGGATTGTTGTATTGCAATGTGCAAAACCTCCTTTGGACAATCAGTCCTCTATGTTAAAGGGGTGAAATGCTGGAACTGCTTACTCAGTGAGCTGAAAATGCAACATGATTTCAATGCCTTTAACAGAGGTGTTAAATTATGGTTAAAAGAAAATGAACACTCTTGTTGTACCTAACATATTTCACCTAAATGGACACCCAATCCATTCCATTTTAAAGTTGTTTTGTAGTTGTTGATGTGATCCTTTGTTTTCCTTATTTTTCGTTTTACTTTTTCCTTTTCATTGTTTTAAACACATCCTGTGGACTGATGTTGTGAATTAGCATTTTGCTATAAACAAACAATGCAGCTGGTGCTTGTGCAAAACATGCTGAAGTTCCAAATGTTACTGTGATTCCTATGTAAACCAAAATAAACTTAACTTATATTTTCCATAGGGATTTTTGACTACACCCTGAACGGTAGAAATGTTACCTTAACAGAACTTTATTGTCTTCTGAAAAGAGGAATTGTCAACAGGATATGTGATTGATTTGGTCAGGTGTGTTAAGGACTGGAGATGCTTTAAAGTTCCATTGAAATAACTAATTTAATGTACCAAAAATCAAAAGTTCTCTACAGTAAGTAGATGATGCAAAGTAGACTAATTTGGTCAAAGAATGTTTACTGATATTTATACCAATGATAAGAACCAGGCAAAGCAATCTCTTGCACATTTGCAGTATTTATTTTTATGTTTACACAGTACATTTTTCAATTATAAAATGCAACAATATCATTGCATTGTGCATTGTATTGTTGTGGGACCATTAGTGCATGACCATTTGAATTTAAGTGCATTTTCTTTGTTTTGGTCTTATGATGAAGGCGTGAAATATGCCCCATTAGCTGAGATTGGAAAAAAAAAAAAACCCCAATAACTTACTAATTAAAAATATCAGTAAATACCAGTAGACAATAGCTGCCACATTGTATTTTTCTCCAGCTTTTTACTAGAAAGACTTTATCTTGGTCCTTGTTATGAAGCCATCGCCAGAAGATGGGAAAATAAACTTGAAGGCCTTTCCAGTAAATGTTTGTTGGCCGGCATTGCAAAGTGGTGCAGTCTCAAACCCTATGAGCCAAGAGATGCTTTTCTCTTCTCTGTCCCACTGAGCTTCCCTCTTGCTCTCTAAACGTAACAACACACCTCTCCTCCTCCAATACCCCTTCCAGTGAATTTGGAGGGACAGGGAAGCACTTAAAGAACTCCACGTGATGGGTGGTGAGGAACCATGCCAGATTCTTCCTTTCCTCTCCTCTCAGATTTCTCCTCCACCACCCACATTCTCTCTCTTTCTGTTTTTGTGTCAGGGATTTTTTTTCTTACTCTGGTCACAGTAGATGGAACTTGTGAAAATTCACCAGCCATAGCCAAGTGTATGTTTGTTTTTTGTTTTTTTTTCTTAATGTAGCCCTTAAGAAATCTTTGGGTGTCTTCCAAAGTGGCTGGTAGAGTAGACAAACTCAGTTGCCACAGATGAAGTTTAGCAGCATCTGACTGGTGTCAGCTTTCTACCTTTTGCTCTCTTTTTCTCTTTCTCTGTTTCTCTTATGGTCACATAATGTTCCAGCTACACAACAGGCATTGCCTTTGTTTACAGGCTGTTGTGGTAACCCTTTGATTAACTGGGCCCTGGGGAGTTAATAGCTATTACAGCTAATAGGACAGTTAGTCTCATCCCTGCTGGAGAGCCGGAGGGGGAGGGAGGGCTCATCTCAAACACACTCACTAACCTCTCAACAGGAACCAGAAAGCCACAGGGCTGCTGGTAGATTGGGGCCTTTTGGGTTTGCTTGGGCTATGTTCACACAAAGCCGGCTAAATTTGAAAATGCATCTTTTATTTTTCTCCATTTTGACCTTCTGCTGTTTTCCACTGGTGAAAATGGAGCTTTGGATAAGTGCTCTCCTAAATGTGTGCAGTTTAAAAACTTTGGTCTGGCATCATAATGTCAAGGGGAAAAACGGCATTTTTGCAAGTACTGACTTAAGAGTGTCATGTGATCTAACCATAGTGTAGGATTGAGCAT
Source organism: Myripristis jacobus (assembly GCA_900302555.1). NCBI lineage: Eukaryota > Metazoa > Chordata > Actinopteri > Holocentriformes > Holocentridae > Myripristis > Myripristis jacobus. Next base: position 24,259 of record OMLB01018085.1, on the reverse strand, counting down.
GAGTTTATGTCTGCATGTGCTCCATAGGGAATTTTAAGATGCTTCAGTATTGATGGTGGGCTTTTGGAAAATGCTAGCAAATGCTAGTGTGACCACCAGAACTGAATTTTCATATCTACCCAGCTTAGTGTGATCATGGCCCTAGTGCTCTTCTGAAGGTCAACTGTCATGTTGATTTGTTTTTTGTGTGTTACAGCAACAGTTGGAGGAGGAGGCAGCGAAGCCCCAGGAGCCAGAGCGTCCCATCTCACCGCCACCCAGTGAGGCTAAGCACCGCAGCCTGGTGCAGATAATCTACGATGAGAACAGGGTCAGTTGAAGACACACACACACACCCCAGCCGTTCATTTGTGCTCGTAGCACACATACTCTGTGTCCCACCCTGCAACACTCTAGCCCAAATTACCTTGTATTTGAATTTGGCTTCACTTCATCACACATAGAGAGTATATTCATTATATCAAGCAAGAGATAGAGCGAATAAGCTGGCTACCCGTTCACCATGGTTCATAATTGCCTCACTAGGCTGATGCAAGATAATAAGCTAATAAGATAATAAGTCTCCAACGTTCTTCTGAATATTCTCCTCAGCCTGGTGGAGGCCATTGGGTTTTGAAGTGCCAGGAATGGGAATGTTAGTCAGTGATGGAGATGGAGGGCTGGGTGATAAGCTGGTGGATTTCCCAGCAGGAGCACATTTGGAGAAACCACACAGGAAACTATTTGACAGTTCCTAGAGCTTGAAAATTCCAAACCACAGACAGACCTTCTATGAGTGGAGCCTCATTGTGTACTGATGTTTCCTAGAAAGAGGCCAGCTGAGGTTACTCCATGTCTAGGTAATACTGGGCAAGATGCTGGTATTTTGAAAAGACTGATACAGTAATGTCTGTGTCCGTAGAGGGTTATTATTCTTGAAGGTCAGCCATTTTCATTCACCTAGTTTTATAGCATCCTCAAAAGTCCATGTCAACAGAGGGTTGGCAGACAGTGCCACAAGGTATCTGTTAGCCTAGGTTAGGTTAGCCTCCCACTCCTACTGTCAGCCATTCTGCCTGACAGAATAAGCTACTAAAGGTCAGCGTAGCAGGCATGATGAATCTCTCACATGCACACACACCTACGCAGTAGGGTTATACAGATATATCACTAACACTTCTCTTTCTCTGCTATCAGCTCTGCAAGACCTGCAACTTAGTCGTCCGCATCTTTCCATATAAGAGAAACTTTAGGTGTTCATAGAAACATATTTTGAATGCTTCATCTAATTATATATTACGTCTAGTAAACAGTATGCACAACACAGTTACCTTGATAATGAAGTCATTCTCAATGCTCTTAGTCCACCTAGTGGTGAAATCAACACCTCTCCCTTCATGTGCATGACATTTATAACAGGGACCTCATCGTACACTATATAAAAGTGTATCCAAGAGTAAGCCTAATAGAACAAGCCCCTAATAGGAGAATGAGAGTAATGTTAAAACTTCATTGCTCAGAGAAATAGAGCTCTCGGAATTTTTGAAAGGGCCTCTTTGTTTTTTCTACATTCAAGATAAATCTTTTTCTCTGTATAGTACGAGGTTATGTACTAAGTATGGAGACCACCATAACTTTGCAAGGCCCAAGTGTTAGCAGGCATCCACCTTCCTGAAACATCTCTCAGCCACAGTGAATTTGTATTAGTTATGGGGTTCGTGTTCTGCAGCTGATGCCTGCTCTTTGACCTCTCTTGAAATGGATGCAAGCAAAAATAATTTTTTTCTATGCCGATCAATAAAGAATCACTTTAATTTTAGTGGTAGTAGTGATGGTAGTATTACTGTTATTATCATTGTTGATACAGTCTAGAATGATTAGAAAAATGGCGGACACAGGCATGACTTATGCTCATGGCAAAATGCCCAGAGAAGCACACGTTTTAACATGTAACATCATAATATGGGAATGTCCTGCCCACCTTTTATCCTCACACTCATCAAGCAGAGCTGAATCACAGCACCTCAGAGTACATGCAGCAGCAGGACAAGGCAGATTCCTTAAGGTGGACTCATCTGAAGGGCTGGAAGTTTAAAGATGACTCATGGCTTACTCCACAATGTACCCTGACCCCTGTAACACTTTCCACTTCCCTCTGGCTGCCAGGAAGTACTCTCGCCTGCTACATGCTCCTCCACACTCCAGACTTCAGCAGCTTCTTCAGCTATTTTTTAGACTGCACGCACTATAAGCCCATTGCTGTGGTGACCCCGTTGCATATTCACTTGATGCATATTTTATGAAATTCCATGATTCAAGGCTTAATGTTACATGTAGAGTTTGTGCTGCTTGCAGGTATATATAGTGTGCGGTTCCCTAGGGTGAAGCTCATACCAGGTGTCTGAGTACATGAGGAATTTAGTATGTATTAACCCCTCTCCTCCCTTTGGCTGTAGTGAAGCTGTTAAGGAAGGACGAGTGTGGATATGTGTGTGTGCGCTTCAGCACCTGGCTGTAATTACTCCAGCCTCAGTGCCTTTCTGAACCAGTGTCATAGCAGTGTCATCTGTCCCCTCTGGGCTCAGTGTCACCAGTTCTCCCAGACAGGGTTACATCCACATCCCGCCGACAGCCCATTGTCAAACCCCCGGGATGGCTCAACTCGAGTTCACTCCTCTCATATTTGGGACATGGCAGTCACGGACATAAACACAAGAGCGGAAAGGCTCACTGAGGCTGCATTATCATAATCCTTTTGAGCTGTGCTCTGTGGCTATGCTGTATTGAGTCGGTCCTTCAGCCAAAGTGCGCTCACTCTTCCTCTCACACACACTCCGTGTTTTCTTCTCTCTGTTCTCTCCTGTATTCCCCAGATGTCATGGTATTACAGTGCCACCATTTTAGTAGCGCACATACCCAAAATTTTATTTCCACGGATTATGCTCCAAATTTTCTTTTGCTCCAATTTATTTTGGAGTACATTTCCCTGAGGGAACACTGTCTTGCTTCATGCTTTCCTCTTATTCTATGACCTCCTTGCTGTGTGCTGTTGATGACTAGGCGGCACACTGTTGACTGCAGGCAGCATGTAACAGCAGTACAGCTTAATAGGTTATGATAAGGCCACAGTGTGTTTGTTTTTCTTTTTGCCCCTCTTTTGGTAGCACTCCCTGTGTGTTACCACAGGGGGGAGTGATTGAGGTGGTTCAGCCTACCTCTGTGCCTGCCTCTGTGATGAGGTGGTCTGTGTATGTGTGTAGCTGAGATAGACTTAAGAGGCAGTTACAAGACCAGCACATCTCTTTGTGATTAACCACAAACCTGTTATAGAAAAGGTTACACTCTGCACAGTGTTCTTTGCATCCTATCCCTCCCACAGTCTATTGCTGGATTTCTCACTGCCAGTATTCAGATTAAGCAAGTCATATTTCAAGTGTTTGGGGTCAGTGTTCTGTTGTTTTGCTCTCCCGAATGTGCTTGGAGAATCATGGCCAGTAAATGGAGAGAAATACTTGATCCTCCTTCCTCCCTGAGGATGAAAGGCTTCTTTTAATAATTGCTGCTCATTAACAGCTCCTGTAGCTAGTGGGCTCTCTGAGGCAATACTCTGCAGCCTGTTACACCTACTCAGTGATGAGGAAGCAACAGGAATGAGGAAAAAATAGGATTGATGCAAAATGACTTGTGGAATGGCAACGGCATAACTTGGCTGTATTTGCATTTGTGGGATGGTATTTGCAAACATATCCTGTCAGCGCTTCCTTTTGCCTTTTGTCTTTAGAGGAAACACGCAGGAAAAGGGCACTTTGAAATCTGGTGCCAAGTCATTTGGCTTTAGTCACCGGTGACCCAGTTGGAAGCCTGTGTGAAGTTAAGCTGTGTGCATGATCTCCACTCTGATCTTACATCCAAGTCTGTTAGTGTGATTCTGTATTTAAACTTATGACCGGATCTCAAAGTCTATAGGGAAGACAAGTGAAAGGGACCGGGAACTGATGTAACTTGGGTGGTGTTGAAGAATAAAGGTTGATGGGCACATATACTGGCAGGTTCTGTCTCTCTTGTCTCCTCTTACATTTCTCCCACATCCTCGCTCTGTTTTCTTTTTCTGTCTCTCTGCGCCCATTCCTCTGTCACTCTCCCTCCATTCTGTCTGTGTGTCTGTCACTCCTGCCAGTCACACTGCTGCGGTCACTGAAGGAAATGAAGTGTGATGGAAAGCAACAGAGCATGTGGTATGTCACCAAGGAGAATCTATTTGATCGATGAAGCGGAGAGAGGTACAGAGTGGAAGGAGGCAAAAAGTGGAGTGAAGATGGAGACAGAGTGAGTAAGTGAGCGGGGTAGCCTGGGACACTGCTCACACATTGTCTGGAAAGGCTAAATATAAAGTGTATGGAGGAGCTGAGCTGTGGCGAGGTTGTCCATGGCAGAGAGACGCAGATGGGGTTTGTGGCTGCCCATCTTCATGCCCCAACACCTCTCCTCTCTCCCTTTTTGGTAGCTGGCAGGAATTGTTTTTTAAGAGGCTGAACATTGTTGGTGGTGAGCTGGAGGTGAGATTTTTCTCTGTCTTTCATCAGACCTCTCTTATGGGATAAGCACCAAAGCCCTATTACTAACTCTCTCCCACTCTCCCTCACTCCCTCCCTTCCCAGCTTTTTGCTCTTTCTCTCCCACTCACTTTTCTCTTGCACTCCCACTCACTCTCCTGCCCGCCTGCATCCTCTCTCTACCTCTCTCTCTGCTCGGGGGAGGTGAGTAATCTCTTTCTCTGAGAGAGGAGAGAGGGAGCTGAGACGAGGAGCTGCAGCCCAGCTTGAGTTAAAAGCTCTAATAATAGGCAGTGCATCCAACCAACCCAGCCATCCATCCAGCCAGCGTGCCATGGTCCAACCTCAGTGATCGAGTGAGCGTGCTCATTGCGTTGCCGTGGTGATGGCAGAGGTGCAGGCAGCAGGCTAACATGTGCTGCTTGTCTGTTTTTGCTTCTTTACCAGAAAAAGGCAGAAGAAGCTCACAGGATACTGGAGGGACTGGGGCCCAGGGTGGAACTGGTGAGTATGGAAACTTTAAGTCAATATTCTGTTACATGGGATTTTTTTTTTGTTTTTAGGGGGGAGGGGGCTGTTATTGGAGGGCAGGATGGACTTTGAAAGTATGGGAGGAAACAGCTTGTTTGAATCAAAGGATGTCTCCAGTTCTGAGGTGGATGGCCATTGAGAACAGGGCTGCTTCCATTACCAGTTATGTTCGGGGGGTAGAGCTGCTACTTTGCTCACCTAAGTCTATGTCTGAAAAAGGCCGTGTTTGATCAATGCCCTGCCATTTCTGTCTTTTTTTTTTTTTTTTTTACCACAACAGTTTATGGTAGAATGCACTGTCACTGCCTTTTTTCCACACTGAGAGCAATGTTCTGAAGTCTTGCAGTGAGAGCAACAAGTAAACTGGCACGGGCTCTCACATCATTATTAAGCACACATTATTCATTCTTAGTTATTGCTGGATGCAGCACAGTTGCATCTTATCAGTCGTAGCGTTCTGGAATGGAGGCACTTGAAGCTGATGAAATATCAGGATTATTGAACTCTAAACTGCAAACAAGTAATCTTCAAGAATCAAGTATGGATTGCATATTTACATTGCAGTATATTACATTTCTAATGTCTATTTGTTAAAACTGGTCAGTTCAGATTTGAGAAAATTGCATACTGCTGTATTTTATGGTGAATTTAATCAGTTGGTCCTGTTTAAATGAATTATCTATTGAGCTTTGGAACACCTGCCTGGAGTATCAAGGTTAACACAAGACAGGCACTTGTGTCTCCCTGAGGATGTGCATTTTCAGTGATATCTATGCACTGAATTAGCTTAGGTTATTAGGCTGCCTGCAGTCAGAGCTTCTATTCTGTCAAACTACCTGGTTAACATTTTTTCACAAAGAGAGGAATGGGTAGTTACGACTGAGTTTTCTCCTCTGATATCCATCCAGGACAAGGTGAGTTTATATGGAGGAAAGATGGAGTGCACCCCCTGTTTTTTGGCCTTTACATGTTAGGCTGTGAAACTGTTGGCTGACTGAGTGTATGTCAAACTGTTTTTCTGCCTGCTCTTCTCTTTCAGCCTCTCTACAACCAGCCCTCAGACACCAAGCAGTACCATGAAAACATCAAAATGTGAGTTTGCCACCACATCAGCTCACACACCTCTACACTTAAAAGTGCTGTATTTGAGCTCACTAGAATATAATCTACATAACATTCAAAGATTAGAGGTTAAAAAAACACATAAGGACACATAATCACACACACACACACACCAGCACAGAGACATGACCCTGTTTGTGTATGTATGAGGGATAGGTGTCTACCACTTTGCTGACTTTGAGTTCTCATACCTACTTCATAACGACATTTCAGAAGGCATCTCTGTATTTTTTAGAAGAGAAGTAAATAGGGCAAATGCAACTGACAGGATTGTTTGTGTACTTAAGTATAATTTCGCTAGCCTTTTTTGCATGTTTGGAGTGTCAGTGCTGGCATACTTGGTTGTTACTGTGTAATACTTAGATTGTCAAATTCCTATGAAATATTGGCAGCATTTCAACAAGTCTAGCTGTTTCAAATGACTCATAATTTATATGTTGCTGTTAGTATTCAATGAGGACATTGAATTTTATTATCAGGATCCTTGGGTTGACATCACATTCTATTGACAAACTAACGCAAGGTCAGTTTAGATGGATGATGATTAAAATATGTGAATGTGATATTATTCTGCTGTGCATCCATAAGTAGGGAACATCTTTTCCCTTTTCTTTCTTAGCTCTGCCTTGCCATATTTATCCTGATGCATATGGGCATCTACAATACTTGAAAACCCCTACATCTATAATATTAACCTCAATATATTGTTCTCATATCAGTTTCCATAGCACAGTATTATGAATACAGAAAATGACACTATTGCAGTAAAATTTGTTTTATTCTGTGCATTTTTTCCTGTGTTTGTATCGTGCCCATAGTATGATTTGGGAGACATGCAAGATGAACTTACAGAACACAAAGAAGGGCCAGTCAGAAAAAGAAGAGTCCTCCTAACTGTACTTGTTTGTGGTATTGGAGTATTACAATGGAATAAATATACAGACAACAGCATATGCTGCTCAATCCCATAGCACCTAGCAGCGAGATATGCAGGATCATCTATTTCTATAGTTAAAGTTACAACAGTCCCGGAGTTATCAGGATAACCACATGATTCATCAGTGTGTTGTCATGAAGAAGATATCCACTCCACTATACAGCTTGACTCCTTTAGGTTAGCTGTCTTTCACTATCATAGTAGCCTATTAGTCAGTAAATATTGTGCCACCTGTCCAAACCCCACCTCTGTAGGTAAAACTGTTTTCTTGCTCAGTTAAGTTTTACCTGAAATATTTGCCAGCAAAATATTTTTCTCACACAGTCTGGCCACCTTGTTACCAACACAGCTTGTGATACAAACACAGGGCGAGCAAGAATTACTGAATATGAGATGAACAAGTTGTTGTTAGTACTGGGCAAATTTAATAAATTCTCTCTCTTTTGTGGCCTCTGTCTAGTTAAAACTAAAATATTCATGATTGAGAAACATTCTTGTTACACATAAATTAATCACCAAGGTTTCAAAGCTATAGCTGATTCTGGGAGAGCAAGGCTCTCAGGGTGTGAATTTAGGCAACACTATTATGCACTGTAAAAAAAAAAATCCTGTGCAAGTTTCTTCAGGTTCCATTTATTCAGTTTACATTGAGACAATTTCACATCACATATACTCTGTATATCTGTTTACTCTCTGTGGTCTTTACATGGAGAAGGGAATGCCTTTGCACCAGAAAAAACAAAACAAACAAAAAATAAACGCAACCACTAAGTGAGTCTAGGGGTCACCAAAGACAGCAATTTTTCAATTCCGGTGGTAACATTTACAACTACTAATCATTGAGACAGATCAGAGGTCTGCAGTAGGGTTATAATTTTGCCTTCTGGCACTGAGGTTTGGGCACAGTGGCATATCATAAGAGGTCCTTGCCCTCTGACACTGGGAACTGTCTTCACTCCTTTGATCCCTGCACCTTTTGATCAGCATTATTGCCTCAAACCAATTATCTGAAATGTCCCTCTCTCTCTTTCTCTCTCGCTCTTTATCTCTCTCTCTCCCTCTCTCACTTTCTCTCTTTTTCTCTCTCTATCTCTCCATATTTGTGTTATTAAATATCACAGTGTAGCTTTGACCCAGCACAATTGACTTCTTTGTGCTGCAAACCGGTTTGATAACCTTGGCACTCACCTGTGCGGGGATAGATGAGTACCACAGCTCTGTGGAGCCCTCACCATCTGACTCCCCATCCGCTCCCTCTGCTGAGCCCACCCTCTATTGGACAGTATTTCACTTCCATTTCCCATACACACACTGCTCTGACTACGCACTCGTTGCAGAAAAACACCTCTCTCTAAAATGCAGACTTTGAAAAAAGAAATTGTGTATGAAGTATAAAGAGTTTTTGCTCACTGCAATTGTTCCACTGGAGAACATTTCCCTGTAACTGTGAGTTAGTGTAATGTAACTTTCTGCATGTTTTGGAGTTATTTACACTAAATTACAGTGTACTCCAGTTTCTCAGAAATGGCACAGGCTTAGTGCAGGACAAAGAAAACCTTTTGTAGGGGTTCAGGGCAACTAATCTTTCCCTGCACCATCTGGTGTCCAGAGGACAATGCCATCTCTGTCCTTAAAGGGCTTAATCTGTCAGGCCTGCTTCTGCACTGCGTTGTTGCTCCTCACCCAATATGTGCCATGATTTGTATGGACACAGCCTCTAGGTGGATTTGAGTGCATCTCTCCCTGCGCTGCAGTTTCTTGGCTGAAAATGTCTGCTTTTTTTTGGTTGTGTGTTTTTATCACTTTTTATGTGTGCGTGTGTTGGATAGGGTGTGTTTAGATTTAACATGGATTTGTTATTGCAGATAACCTGTTTTTGCTAATAAGGAATAGGTCATCCTGTGTGTGTATTCCTTCAGATGTTAAATGTTTTGTTGTCTTCCATGCATCACAAAAACAGCACCACTGCCCTGCTTTTCCTCCCCTCTTGTCCTTGTCTGTGACCTGGAAGACCCTGCGGACCAGCTGAAGTGACTAATGTAGAATAAGATTACATTAATCAGTGGAGAACGTGACCTTACAACTGACAGATTAAGTGTCAGGAATAAAACTCAGTCTTGCAGCAAAGAAAGAGACAAACGGAGTGGCTGCCTAAGCAGATTACTGGCCCTGACCTTTATTTGAAGCACTGTGGCTGGCCGTTCCCAGCCAGACAAGCTTTACAAGTTTGGCTCCTCTCTCTGTCCGTTCCCAGCACAAGTGATTCTGAGTTTATCGACTTAGCAGTCGCATACAAGGTCAGCCATCGCTTGTGTCTGAGTGTATGTGTGTTTGAGGGTGTTTGTGTATGTCTGAGAGAGACATTGTTTATGGGGCAAAGAAAGGAGGCAGAGAAGGTGCAGTGAGGGTTTAAAATTTGTACTGTAAGAGCTGGAGATGAAATATAACTCTTTCCTAATAACATTCATGTCTTGTATTTACAATGTAATGAAACCAGTGGCACTGACTGAACTGATTGTTCCGTTTCTCTGTATGTTCTCTCCTCTTTTCATCCCTCTCCTGTTACTTTCTCACTCCCCCACTGTTTTCTTCACCACTCACAGAAACCAGGCAATGAGGAAGAAGCTCATCCTTTACTTCAAGAGGAGAAATCATGCTCGTAAGCAGTGGGTGAGTAGAGAACTCAACACTCTTGACTCTCTGCTGGGACCCGGCCCATGACAGATGACTCGTCTGAAACTGGGCCAGCTGCTCCTTGAAATGAGTGGCCATTTTAAGCAGACCAAAGAGGAAGAGCGCTCTGCCGAGCTCAGTGAGCATGATCTGTTGTCAGAACTTGCACTGTGCCCTGGGGAACAGAGACTGCTTTTGAGAAATGAAAAGGCTAAAAAAGATTTCTGTCATACTGTCACCACAAAGATCGCCCCAGTGTTTTTTTTTTCTCTTTTGTCCATTGAATTGACTGTCAGCCAAGCACTGTAATTAACATTGTGCAGGTTTGACTGTGCTCTTGCCTGTCAGTGATTGAGCGAGACTGAGTCAAAGAGCACAGTTATAAATAAAGCAGGGATCGATGGGGTGAGCTCTGATGCCAGAGCCAGGCGGACATCCTCAGATTAACTGCCCTGGCAGAAAATCATTACTGCAAATCAAATCCATAGTTTTACTGTGAAATTTGCATCAATCTAAAAGTTGGAAATGATTTGAAGGGAAAGTTTTTGTTGTTGTTGTTGTTTTCTGTTTTTTAAGTCCTTCTAAGCAAAATTGTATTGCAGTTGCAACCACCTCTTCATTGATTTTTTTTTAACTATTGCAATGCTGAAAAGCAAAGACGAACCGTGCTCTAATGCAGCATCTATATCAGATCTTTTGAGTTGTTGGCCTGTGTCCACTTCCCTCTCCTGTTTTGTGTAACTGGGGGCCGTAGCTTCTGATGGGCAGAGTTAGGGGAGACGTCTCCTCGTAGTTTATGAGCCCACTGAGAGTCGTGTCTCCTCCAGGGTTAATGGTCTGCTTTACAGCCAGCCTGTGGACGAGTTGGGAAAACAGTGGGCCGCCCTCTGCCAGAGTCATGGCTCAAGGCCAGACTCCCCATAGAATACCAACAGCACACTGCGCACTCCAAACATGTGGAGGAGCATGCCAGGATGTACCTGAAACACTGACTGCAAAAGATTATTTCTGGGCAGTATTATGGTAGAAAAATGAAATGACACATGGCTGCACTCTCTTAGTTTCATTCCAACCCTGTTTCCCACGAATACCAGTATAATATATCAGTGTTAAAGCAGTCTTATATTGATTTGTTTGGATATTATGACCATCTGTAGGTATGTTTAGCATTGTTCTGTGTTAGTGAAAACAAGAGATTAATTGTTTTGCTTCTCCGTCCTTAGATTCTGTGGTGTGTAATTCATACTTCTTGACATCTAAAATGAAAACAAATAAAGACCTTTTGATATTTGCTCAAGTGTTTCTGCCGTGGGTTTAGTGCTTCTCTGTGTCCGTGGCCTCTCAGGAACAGAAATTTTGCCAGCGCTACGACCAGCTGATGGAAGCCTGGGAGAAGAAAGTGGAGCGCATAGAAAACAACCCGCGGCGCCGAGCCAAGGAGAGCAAGGTGCGCGAGTACTACGAGAAGCAATTCCCAGAGATCCGCAAGCAGAGAGAGCTGCAGGAGCGCATGCAGAGGTGAGACCACAGGAACGGCTATGAAATATTTCCCATCCTGTCTTCTATCAACAGGCAAGTTGCTGAACTGAATAAAAGCCAGTTCACATCCAGAACAACTACAAAAAAGCTACAGAATATAACAATATATTGTTGCTCAAGCATTTACACTGTAACTGTGGTAAGTTCTCAGCAAATAAAGAATATAGTGTGGTGAACCAACAAGTTCTCTTATCCCTTTATTTCTGAAAATTTCAGTTTTTTTAATCCTCATCTCTGCATCCAAAAAACGAAAACTTTATATCTTTTTGGATGTTTTCATAGTTATTGTTTTAGTGGGAATATGTTCTTCTTTTAGCCTTCTCTTATTTATAGCAATTTGCTCAGCTCCCGTAGAGTGTTTTAAAGTTCTGAGTAACACGTCTCCGGTGTTATTCTTTTGTAGCCGTGTGGGGCAGCGTGGAGGTGGGCTGACCTCATCAGCAGCGCGCAGTGAACACGAAGTCTCCGAGATCATCGATGGCATATCAGAACAAGAGGTGAGTGCATCTGTTCTGTTTTGAAAAATCAGTAGACGCCACTAATAGCACACAGTACTTGCATCCAACTCTCAAACATTCTTCGACACAAATAATTTGCTACATCCTGCTCTTTGCGATCAGAGTAATATCTAGAATATCAGTGTTTCTCATGTGCCTTATCTGTTTTCTTTGTGGTGGTGGTTTTTTGTAAGATGTAAGTTCTCAGTTGAGCACATCTGGTTAAACCTCACTCTTCACTATTGTTGAACCGCTGATAAAAATAATGCTGTTACCTCATCTTTAGAAAGGACACTGCTCTCGATTTAAAAAGATGCCTGGCATTGATAATTTCTGGATTTCATGCGACTGCTCTCCAGTGACATTCATACAACATAATACAGGCACTCCTTCTGGAAAATAGAAGAATAATGTGAACTCAAATTCAAAATAGTCATTCCACAATTTGATTTATGCTTTATCCAGTCAAACATCAGCTCCTGTGTTGGGCAAAGCTGCCCCACTCTTTGTTGAGTACAAGTGGTGCAGGTCAATGCTGTGAGTAGGACTTAGCTGTTGCATTCTGTAGCTACACATTGCGTCTGGCCGATAAATCAATTAATTTGGATTTCTATTTTAAATCAATGTAAAAAATGACTAAACTGTAAAATAAAGATTTTGACGACATATCGTATAATGTGCTCTTAGCAGAGTGTTCTGTCAACAAGGCAAACAATTCACTCATCAACACAGAGTGTGCTTGCCCAGAAATGCATGTGCGAGTCACATGATCATGCCCACTAAGATTACCCTCAGTCAGTAATTGTAGTTAGTAAATTGCAGAAAATTTAGATTTAATTTTTTGGCCACATCATCATGCCAAGCAGGGGTCCAGTCAGCTGAGCTGCATGTCCGATCTGGTCGACCTTATCTTGTTTCAAAAAGCGCTGGCTGCCCCCCTTCAGCTAGCAGCTCAGTGCTCATATCTTCCTCCTCACACACGCACACTTCCTGTTGTTTTAGACATTTTGCTTCATTAGACTCAACAGTGAAGAGTGACAGGAAAGATTAGAGAGGTGAGGCAAGGTGACATTTGACAGAGTTCATAAGCTGGATTGAAACCTATGATGTTGCAAATCACTGGTATGTGTCTTAGCATAACTTCCTCATTTGTCTTCTGAACTCTTACACACTTTTAACATGGAGTGTGTTACCACACTGAGTTTCATATTGTGCATGTTTATTTAGCACTATGTGGTCAGATAGCTTCCCCCTTAAGACCAGCCCACTCAATCAGACACTATTGGTTTCTGTATTTGTCTTTGTTTTCTTTGTCTTATTTGTGTGTGTATGTGTGTGTGTGTGTGTGTGTCAGAACACGGAGAAGCAAATGCGACAGCTGGCGGTCATCCCTCCCATGCTTTTTGATGCTGAACAGCAGCGCATCAAGTTTATCAACATGAATGGCCTGATGGACGATCCCATGAAGGTCTACAAGGACCGGCAGGTCATGAACATGTGGAGTGAGCAGGAGAAGGACACTTTCAGAGAGAAGTAAGATGAGAAATGCATCTTTTGTAGCCTCGATGATACTGAAATTGAAACATTTATCTTTTTACTCTTAATTCTTACTTGCTGGAATGGTTGTGGTTGAATACAGTGATTTCTATAGACCAGAAATCCCCTGTTCAGTGTCTTAGGTGGATATAGCACAGTAATAACTGAATTAACTTAAAGCTGCTGGCCAAAATTAGTCAGCACTTAGCTAGTGTTCATTTTACACCATGAAAACAATGTTTCAGCAAACCTCTTTGTGTTTGTTTTATTTTTTGAGATTTTCATTTGTTTTGTGTTTATCTCCATTTAATTTCTAGTTAGACAATACATATGTCTTTATTTTTTGTATTTTAGTCAAATTCCAGGGTAGCTTCTACTGTTATGTTCAGTACACAAAATTCAGCACAGTGTTTTTATCAGCCACAAGATGAAGTATAGGCTTTAGTTGCTGTGAAATGTCTGTGACCTATCTACGGTCACTGAGTTGGCGGTGAGGAAGTGGTTCTTCCCTTTTCGTGAGAAACTGGAGGAGACGTTTCAACCTGCCAAACTGAATCCAACCCACAGCAGTGAAAACAGTGACAGTAAAGTCAATCCACTTGCAAAAGCAAGATATTGACAGTCTTACCCTAATGACCTTGTACGAAGCAAACACGACTAGGAGATCTTTTACAACTGGTTGCTGTGTAGTGTGATGTCAAAATCAGAATCAAAAATACTTGATTGATCCCCAAGACGAAATTGGTTGATGAGTCATTTGATGCAGGATATTTTAATGTGGGCTAAATATAATAATTTTTGTTATACCTCTAAGTCTACATTAGTTGAATGTTAGTGCTCTTGGTCTGAGCCGGCACATCACCTCCTAACTTATTCTCTTTGTATTTGTCTGTGATGTGGAGTGTACATCAGCAATTGACAGTGATTTCAAATGATTCCACCAGCAGCATGCAACAATGTCTTTGTTCTGATCCCACAGGTTCATTCAGCACCCAAAAAACTTTGGCCTGATTGCCTCTTTTCTGGAGAGAAAGGTATGGTCAGAATGATCTGTGTGATGCAATGCTCCTTTTGTGGTTTTGCAGTGTAATCCATCCTTCTCAGGAAGTGAGTTTTCAAGACGAATGACATGGCTTTTATGTTTCAGACGGTGGCGGAGTGCGTGCTCTTTTACTACCTGACCAAAAAGAATGAAAACTACAAGAATATAGTGCGGAGAAACTACCGGCGCCGGGGCAGAAGCCAGGTATAGTGTCTCACCACTCCAGCTGCTCTGTATCGGTAGAAATGTCTTTGATGAATGCTGAAGTAGTCCAAGCTGTAGAACTCCCATGATGCTAACAGCTCAGAAAAACATCAAAGGTCTTATAAACATGATGGTCATGTGATGTGTTGAGCTAAACATGTCATGTCAGCACTAATGTGTCAGTATAGTTTTTTGGGTTTTTTTGTAACTGGTCTTTTCCATTGCTAATGAGCTTTCAGTTATTCCTTAGCCTCAGATCATGTGCTGTCTATTAAACTCTGTGGCAGCGGGCGCTAATGAAATGGCGCATTAATTAACTGGCGACCTTTTCTTGTGGGTGTGTGGCTGGTGTCTCCTCATCTCTCCTGAAGAAACCTTGCTCATCACCTGACAGTCGTCCTATATCGCTCATAGCTGCATGTGAGCGCCGGCTATCGCTAATAACACAGTGGCAAAGAAGAAGGTAGCGAGGGAGGGGGCACAGAGACAGCTCAGTACTGTATCTCACCATGAGCTTATGGTAGTGATGTTTGAGGAAAGGAGAGCTAGTGAGTAAAAGTAAAGTAAGAGTTATAGCTTAAGGCATGCCCAGCCTGAAACGTTTTTTTTTAACCCTCAGTACAGTAGTGGTGTGAAGCACCATCTCCCCTCTTAACTAGAGTTTATGTATGGATGCTGATCCACTTGGGGACATGATTGGATGTTGGGTGCTAACAAATGTCTATAACTAGGGTGGATTTAGATGATTAGGCGGATCGCTGTGTCCAGGGAGAGAAACACGGTTACCCACTCAGTGCTGG
>OMLB01018083.1:0-28837 GCA_900302555.1 Myripristis jacobus | reverse complement strand
GCCGCTGGTAGATGACGGCGTCTCTCTGGGAGGACAGCAGACTCTCCACCAGCTCAGAGTACTCCGCCTGGAGGGGGGGGGGCAGAGGCGAGCTGGGATCAAATCACATCAACAGTGGACCCTTTCCTCAGCACTCACTTTGACATGAAGCAGCAGGTGAGCACAGGTGTGACTGATCACATTCATGAAGGCTCTGCTTGTTTAACTCTGACCAGCCACTAGAGGGCAGTACCAATCAGACTATGACCTCAGCTACATGAAAGCCCAGGGTGAGCAAACTGAAATAGATGAATAAATGAACAAACAAATAAATGAACATCAACAAACACATACATACATAAATAAAAGCCCAAAAAATAAAGATGATTCATCTCAAAAAGTATCCGACTGGAAGATGAAGCGACCCAAACTGGCTTTTAACATTTATGAAAAATCCTCTGAATATTCATTCTCTCCCAGGGGGTCTTCAGCAAAATGACGCATCGTTCAATTTCACTACAGTTTCATTCATTAGAAATGGCTATGGTACAAGGAAAATGTATATTGGATTATTTTAACATAATGTTATGATTTGAGTCAATTTGTCAGTGTTCAAGTATGAAATAGAAAGAATTTCATGCTACTAAACATAAACCAAATTATTTTTTCATAGCGGGGCTCCTGGGACAAAATCACAGGCAGTAAACTGTCAGCGCTGAGAATATGATCTTCTGCTCTGCTCTGCAATGTATGAACTGTCTACAGGCAAAATGCTGTTTTTTGGGGGCATTAACTACCATTAACCCTGGTGGGGGCTAAGAGAATATGTAATTTTGTCCTTTGCAGAATCAAGAGTGCCATAAAAAATGGCCATCGCTGCAATAAAGGGAAGAATGGCAAAGCAGAGAGGCCTCCTGCAGGGGTGACTCACTTGGTGCAGGCACACTAGTGTGTAAAGGGCTTCTCCGGCTGCCACCGTCATCTCTGTGTTGTGCTTCTGTAGGACCAGCATGTCGAACACCAACTGCACACACAATAAAATACAATAAAATAAAACATACGTCTGTGGCAGCATGACAAAACAACACGTCAAGTTTACAAGTTTAGCAGCGATGACAAGCAATGGCATGCAAGAGCCGGTGGTTCTGGGTGTCATTTTTACAGCTTCCACTCAGACTCTCTGAAAGCACCTACTGAAGTACATATATTTTAGGACATTTTAGGACAGTACATCAGTTTATTACACATCTTATTGTCCAGTTGAGTGTTTGCTTGGCACCTTGATTTTATTGTTTCAAGATGAAAATTTAAATTTCACCGCCCCAAATCTGTCATTTTGTCATATGTCTGCACTGTATAAAATGCTGCATCTGTACTGTGTTAATGTGTTTTCCTCATCATCTGTGCAAACTGAGCAGAATAGACTGGACTGGGTTTGGTGCTGGAATTATTAGTCAATTATTAGTTGACAGAAAACGAATGTATGATCATTCTGACAATTGAGTAACCGTTTTTGCCAGCTTCTCCACATTACTAAGAAGCTAAATTGTCTTACCTTTCTCCATTTACATCATTACAAAATGAATTCTTTGGGTTTTTTGGCTGCTGGTGACACTAAGAAGCGATTTGAAGACATCGCTTTGGGTTGATTCCCAGGAGCATTTGTCATTACTTTCGACACATTACAGACTAAATGGTTAATCAATTAACTGAAAAAAAACAACAACAGAGCAATCAACAATTGCTTGCTGCAGCCCAGCGGGGGGTCTGCTGTACCTTGAGGAAGTGCCGTGTAGCGATGAACAGAGGCGTGTCCTTCTCCTGGTTTTTAGCGCACTGTTCAGCCAGAGGAGACAAGGCCTCCAGACACAGCTGGCTGATCTCCGAGCTCATTCTGAACACACACACGGTCAAGGAGAAGACACTACAGAGCAAAGGGCTCTTCCTGTTCTCTCTGTGCGTTTCACTTCTTCCCTGTTATTCTGGGTAAAACTTCACTAACAGTGCTTCTACGTACTTTCATTCAAAGTCTTGCAACCTTCAAACATTCAGAGACTTTAGGGATGTCTGCTGATATATTTGATACTATTCAACTTTTAGCCTTAAAGAAATAATAAAATCAACCAGAGAACTGTGATATGTCAAATGAGTGAATACGATCACTTGAAAAGACTTAAAAATGACTTAATATTGATTAATAGATAAGTAACACATAACTACATAAGGGAGGCTATATTGCCTATTGCAAGAATACAGACTGGCTTGTGCACATTCATACAAACAGTGTGCACACACACACACACACACACACACACAGTGGGAGGATACGAGGTCATTCCCAGCTCTAGAGAGAACATGAGGCTCTTGAAGAGGTCTTCGGGCAGCTGGGGGATCTTCTCGGGAAAGATCTCACAGATGAAGGTGATGAGCTTGTAGTACTGGTTACACAGAGATGGGAACTGGAGGAAAACAGAGACAACGTCAGCATCTGCTTGCAGGAGGAGGGGAGAGACCAGAAAAATAAACAGAACAAAGCCAGTGTGAATATAAAGCATGTTGTGTATTCTTACCTTGAGCAGATCTTGAGACATGAGAGGGAGAACGATGTTGACGCCGTAGAGAACCACATCTGCTGCCGATACGGTCCGACTGGAGGCCGGCGTTCCCTGCTCCTGGCCCCGAAACACCTCGTCTAGAACACACACACGCAAACCTCATGGTCAAAGGAGATGCTTGTGATAAGTGTGTGTACACAAAGAGGAAGCCCTCTCCTGTGCTCTGCCCCCAGTTTCCCCCCGGCTTGACATGCAGCGCCCAGCCGACCCACCGGTGTCGCTGAAGTCGATGAACTCCTTGGAGAGCAGGTTGGTGAGCAGCTCCATGATGAGCAGCAGGTCCTGGTACTGGTCCTCCTCGGCCGTGGCGTCGCTCCGCTTCCTGCCCAGGTTGTTTTTGGAGTAGACCTGCAGCAGCGTCAGGCACGCCTCGTACAGCTTCATAGACTTTGTCTGGCAGAGTGAGAGAGAGAGAGAATGGAGGTGGTTGTTATACCTCAGATGGCTTCATGGGCTCCAAGGGAAAGTTGACATATTTTTAAATATGTGGTATTATTTAATCTCTTACTTGTTATGTTAGGACTTCCCCCCAGCTAACAGTCTTAAATATAACTGCCTTTATCCTCTCAAAGAAGGTTTAGCATTACTTTAATAGTTTTCCCAAACTAAAATGCACATACACCCACTGAGTGCACATGGATGATGGCTCTACTCAAATTAGTGTTTTTTTCCTGTTATAAACATATTACACAGAGACAGAAGCAGGCTGCCTGAGTTTGCTATCGTTTGGTATTGCTTCATCTGGACTACTAAACGATAGCTTTCTTTGACAATTTAAGTGGATGAAGGTGGTTATTTTTACGCATATTAGCTGGGGGGAAGCCCACCTGAATGGCAGGAGGCTAACAGTTAGCATTTGGAGCGTCCAGCCAGTATCCAGCACTCAGTAACAATGAGAGGAAGATCGCACCACTACTGTCCTACACAACAGCTGGGGGGAAGAGAAATAATATCACATTTTTCAAAATGGGTGAACTATCCCTTTAAAGCCCAGAGCTCCAACTCAACTCCCTTTTCCATGACTTGCCACAGCTCTGTGTGAGTGCTGAATGTTTTATCTTCTTGGTTTGTTAAGGCTCTTCTTCTAAAGCAGTAAACAATCTGGTGTTGCACCTCAACTTAGCTGAAAGCCTCCCGACAGATGAAACAAATAAAAGTTGAAAAATATATTCGGGAATATTCCTAGTAAGTGACCTGTTTGTAAAATATCCTGACCTCTCCAGAAATTGGACCAAAGTCTCTGACACTCTGAAATGCCATGACAAGTGCAGGATTAGTTTAGCAGGATGAGGTAAAGTGATGTTTTCATTGTTGAAACATGTCCTTTGGTTTTGCTGCATAAAAAAAAACTTACGTCAGTGAGAATCAGTCCAAACGCATATGCCTGAATTTTTTGGCCATTCTGTTTGCATTACATCAAGAGAGCGTCTGGGTTTTCCATCATAAGGAGGCACTCAAGGAAATTTTTGCCTTTGTCCTCGACAAAACTTCAGCCCCTTGGCTTACCAGGCTATAAAGTAACAGCACAACATTATCCTACTCCGATTACAAGAGGACAAAAACATCAAACTACAGAGAAGAAGATCAGAAGAGTGAGTTATGTGTCGCGTGTGTGAAACAAGGCGACCGAGCCACTCCCATCTCTGAGAGTTTAGAGTTGTCTTTTGTTTCTTGCTCTTTAACTTATTACAAACTTACTCAGCCACACAGATGAATTTAATTTCTCTCTGGACTGTGAGAATCAACAAGTCAATGTGTGCTTGCTGGCTTGATAGCTATCAAACTCTTATTGATAAGGGATCAAAAGAGGATAGGCTCTGAACTGATCTAATACAAATGGGTTTAATTGCAGGAAAATGTTTAACAACTGACAACATTTGCAAAACACAGAGGATGGGAAAAAGAAACAAACAGCAACAGCTAGTATAATCCAGGTACATTTTGTCAGCAGTTCGTAGCCGGTAGCAGGTAGAAAACCAGAGCCAGTGAGTTCAATCCTGTGACGTTATGTGACCTGTGGATTAAATAAGGTTCGCTGCATGTAATCATGTTTTCCTACCTCTCCGAGATAGCAGATCTGCTTGTGAGCCACTTCCACAAACACCTCGATGATGAGGTTGATGGTCTCAGGCGTGTTGCTGTAAACCTGGGCGACACAAACACACAAGGTCATATTCTGACTATAATGAGGAATCACACTGACATTTAAGGTACCCAAAGGTAGTTTTGTGGTCTTGTTAAAAGATGGTGGTGCTACTCCTTCAGTGACAGATTCAGTGACAGCTAGGCCTCATCAAAAATCAGCCAATCATGTATAACTGATAGTTGGGGTTCTTACTCATACAGTGATATTTGCTGCTTCATACCAGTGTAACAGATCCTCCAGGTGTGACCTATCAGCTCCTTCCCTGTCGTGAGAACGAGTCTTTCAACAACACATTCATTATCGAAGCTCTTTTCCAGGCCTATCACTTGCTATCTGATGGGACTACTTTATTTTGGTATCACTCTGCAACGGCTTCACCTGCAAAATGTGTAATCAAACACACAGCAGTGAGCAGCGCTGATGTGTAGCGACACAGAAACAAAGTAATTCCACCAGTTGGTAAGCGAGAGGTCTGTAAAACAGCGTTGATAATGAATCCCAAACAAGCATGTGCCATGGTGCATCCTTAAAAACATTTTCTCAGCTTTGGCAGTCACTAAAAACTGTGTTGTTTGGTTGGTCAGATTCATTTAATTCTTTTTGGAGGGGAACAGTCCCAATGAAATGCTTGTGCTCATGAAATGGAAGGAGGTGACAGGTCAAATTTGGAGGATATATTTGACTCGCATGGAACAGCAAATATGATAATATGGTTCAGAACCCAAACTTTAAGATTCTCCATGACTGGTTGATTTTTAATGAAGCTCAATTGTGACTGAAAAATTATGACCATTTCTGATCGGCTTGTTTTTCTGACGGCATCACTTCTGACAGAGAAACTCATTAAGTAGAAGTACCACCACCATCGTTTAACATCACTAATTAACATCAAAGACAGCAACATCCATGCCAAAACAAGGAAGTTTTCTGTAATACACCCCTTTAAAGATTGGTCAACTTCACCACCATGTCTTAAACACTGTCTCTTTGATCATGTTAACTGAAACAATGGCAATCTTTAGTTGAGTCCCTTTAAATTCAGAGTTTTGTTTCACTGCTCACTGTCTGAGTTATATGAGACACACTGCCTGTACCTCCATGAGGCCGATGCAGCTGGACAGGAAGTCCATGAGGAAGGAGAATAGCGAGGCCACGTTGTCGATCTGCGTTGCCTCGGCGATGCCACACAGTGCCTCCAATGTGGCGACGATTTCCTGTTTGACAGCCTCCTCCTGGCTGATTTGGGCGAAGTTCTCCTGGTTGATGAGGTTGAGGAAACGCTGCTGGAGAGGGTGCAGCACCTGCACAGATGGATGGATGGAGAGAAAGGGAGGAGACATACAGGGGTTAAAAGTTGTTCTATCAGGGATCCAAAATACAAACTTGGTTTTTGTTGTGAAAACGAGGCAAACAAGGCCCAGGCTGAGCATGAATTAAAGCAACACTGAAATTCAGTGTTCAGTGTTGGGTTGTATAGTTCCCTGGGCGAGTCCACATGTTGGTGATATATCCTCATTAGCTGCTCTGTACTCCTCTGGGCTGCTAATCCACAATACTGGATTTCTATCTCTCCATCCACTTATGTAGAAAAACAGCTCCCAAAATAACACTTTTAGCACATAAATGAAAGTGAACAAAGCTGATTATGCCAATATAAAAAACAAGTTCCAGTGCCCATTTTTTGAGGAAATTAAATGTCTCTTTTCTTGTTGTTTTCCTTTTTGAACTGGAAAGTAGATCTGGCTGGTAGCCTCTGTAGGAAAGCACTTGCATAGTAGCCTTGCAGCAAGAAGAAACAACCCTGAGAGTACTTTCACAAAGACTTGTAACCACACACACACACACACACACACACACACACAAACACAAACACAAACACACACAAAAACGGGTTCTGGTACTTGTTTTTTTATATGTGCTAATAAGTGTTATTTTGGGAGCTGTTTTGCGCTATGGAAGTGAATGGAGACACAGAAATCCAGTATTGTGGATTAGCAGCCCAGGGCAGCACAGAGCAACTAATGAGGAGATTTCACCACCATGTGGACTCGCATCATCTCATTGTCAACCTGGGCCTTGTTTTCCTAGTTTTTGCCATCATGGTTTTGCCACTAGTGCTGTACTGATGTGTTGTTCTAACCCAGCTGTGATTTTATGTGCGATTCCAAAACTGGGTTACTTGAGTAACTGGGATAAAACAGATTTCTTGGTGCAAGTAAGTGTAGCCAATGCGGATGAAGGAGAAACAGAGAGGGAACAAAAGTGTATTTGATGTGTTTGTGTGGGCCATATCTCCTTATCCTTTTGTAGCAGCGTGAGCCCAGTACAGACTGAGCAGCTGTGGGAGCCGACAGCTGCTGTCTCACTCATATGTCCCACCCTAATTACTCTGGAGTCATTGTGGCTTTGCACCCCCATTTACTACTGTCAGCCTATTAAGACAAAGGCCTTCAGGATCAGGGCAAGGATCATGTTATAAACTTGGGAGAAACACCCGAGGGGAACACAATGGACTTGGATCCCATCACTACCTCCCGGGTTATTACTTAAGTCTATGCAGTTCTACAGTGTCGAACAGCAGTGACCAAGGTTGATGACTAGGGTGTAGATTTCACGTCAACAGAAATTATACCCATGATGCTTTTAAATTATATGCAGTCCGCTTCTGTAACAGTAGTTTTGTATTACTTCCTTGGCCAACTATTGCTTGGCATCAGTGTATTCCTGTGCATGTATTTGAGTACACTGATACATTGGTTTGCAATTCTGCAGGCCTATTATCTGCTATAAATAAACAAGCCCGTGGGCTCGAACACAGCTATGTGAAATCTCTACAACCTGCAATGAAATCCTATTTTCTTTGCATGTACTATTTATTTCTTCAATTATGTTTTTGTTAGATTAATTCCCCATTTAAAAAGACCCTAATGTTTCCCCACTATTACACAGAAACAGTTGGTCAGCTTGCCTTTAAGAGCTGCTAAGCCTGAGAGATTTTCAATAGTCTGGGTCTCCCTGGAGAGTTTGAGCATCCCTTGGAGCTCCGAATGTTGTTTTAGTAGCTTTTCCACCTTGACAAGCATGAAATTCTGGCAGTAAACAGAAAATGTCAAATTTTAGGTAGAAAATAGTTAAAATTTCAAGAACTAATTGGCACAAAACACCTTATATTAGACTCACTGTAAAAATACTGGTGCTGGATTTGAAAAGCCCTTTTTATTTGGACCCTAGTGTGTTCCCCATTTCCTACACTAATCTACACTACATCATCTCCTACACTGTATCTTGTGCTTGATGTATGCATGTGGATTGTGCATGTGCACGCTGTATCCATGCACATGTCACTCTCCTAAAAGTCATATATTAATGATATCACCTATTAACCTATGACACTGGCATGATGGTCGGCTGTTCTGTTTCTATGCACACAGCACATTTCCAAGGGGAGTATGTTGTTAAATGACCACAAATGGCAGCACAGAGGTTGTGAGGTTAATACAAATGATCATTTCCAGGGTTGTTCCTAAATCATGGAAAAGACATTTTAACTTCCATAAAAGGTACAAGTAGAGCCGACTGATATGACGAGACTGTATGATGTCTTCAGCTCCTGTTGGGGCAGGTGTCTCTGCACAAGGTCCAGCTTGATGTGAAGGAGAGTGTGTGTGTATGCAGCGGCGTGTGCTCCTCACCTCAGCCCAGTACTGCTGTTTAGCATCCGAGTCCATGTGTGCAAAGCCCCCCAGGACCAGGGCCTTCATGAGAGTCCTCTGCACAGACCTGGACAGCAGGTGGAGGGGGGGGCTGCGGCTGGCAAACTGCTTGGCCAGGTTCCACCAGTTTTCACACTGCACCACAATGTTCGCCCTGGGGAGGGGGCGCAGTCATGGTTACAACCTGTGGCACAGTGCTATTTGAGGAGAGGGGTGTACTGCTGAGGAGAGACGGGTGTGATGTCACCCTATCGTTCCCAGCGTTGTATTTTTTTTTTAAAACATTTTTAACATTGCATTAACAGTTAGTGGATGCTTTACTCCCAAAGTCCCTGGCTCTTGGGAAACAGTTCTGATTTAGTCTTAGCTTTAGTCTTTTGACTAAAATGCCTTAGTTTTAGTCACATTTTAGTTATTTCAATTTTGTTAGATTTTGTCCACAAAAACTAGACTAAATGTGGTTTTAGTTAATGCAAAAAAAGTTTTATTCTCCTTCTATTCAATTATTTTTCACATTTTGTCCTGGACCAGTTGTTGTTGATGAATACTTTGTCATAAGTTTATTTGTGTGTTCCTCCCTTTTTCTTTTACTAAGAAGTGAATATGATGAAGAAAAGAGAAACTCTCATTGAACACATTAATTCAAATGCTAGTGATATTTTAATTTGTTCTGGCATTAATTATGAGCTGCTACCATAGGTATACTGTTGTGTAACAAATTAACATGTTAATATTTGTCAATTTTCAGACTTCCTTTAGAAGAGCGGGGGATGTTCATGGGCCTTAGGTACACTTGCTCAGAGGCACTTTGGTACTACAGGCCACCAGGAGCGGTCTGTTTCAGGAGCTGAACCTGCTGCAGTCTGACTCCTAAGCTGCTTCCCCAGCCGACCACAGCAGCTTCCTTACCTCTCCCTCTTCTCAACGAGTGTCACTAGCAGCTCCACTGTGTCGTTGGCCAGGTCGGGTTCTGAACTCCACACTGACAGGTTGTTGATAACCTTCTCCAAAAGGTATCCCACAATCCACTGGGCCCCCTCTGTGTCTGGACCAAACGCTGTGCTCAGAGGAATGCTGATCTGAGGAATGGGAAAAAAATGAACAAAAGACTCATAAATCCATGGAAAGCAGCTAGCTCACTGCCAACATCAGAAAGAGATAACCACTCCAACTATAGAGGCAAAGTCATTTTTTGTGATTTCCCCCACCACAGGGGGAAAGAAAAAATATTTTGCAATATAAATATGGAGCATTGCCACTGGTGTAAGTAGAGCTGCACTATATTTTTTAAACAAAAATCCACTCGTCCTATCAACCAAACTAGTAGGGTTATATTTTGGAAAGTTCTTTGACACACCAAAGCTGCAGCTTTCAGTGTCTTTCACCTTGTCCTAGCAGCTAGTGCAGCAAGTGTCAACACATAAAAAACAACAACAAACACAGAAGGGTCCCATTATAACCTATGAGGCTGTCTAGATAGACTGAGTGTAGCAAGTGACGTGATGTGTTTTCTTTTCCAAAGGTGTTTAAGGATACCTTGTCTCTATTTTTGATGCACTGTGTCAGTTGTTCCTCTACTACTCACCTATTTTGTTGTTGTCAAAGTCATATAAATCAAATTCATGTTTTGTGAGGCACCCTGGTGGCTCACCAGACACGGAGCATACTACATACCACGGAGGCTCAGCCTTAACCGCAGCAGCCCGGGTTTGAATCCGGCCCAGGCCCTTTACTGCATGTCATCCGCCCTCTCTCTCTCTCCTTTTCTTTCCTGTCTCAATCTACTGTATCCACTACATTTGTTTACATTTTGACTCAATATGCCAACTTGACAATTGCAGTTAAAGTCTACAGCGTGACACTAATGTTGTCTCCAGTGGGGCTGTCCATGCTACAAATGTAAGCATGCACAGTACTGTAAGGTGCTTCAGTTAGGGTTCAAGTCCCAGAACAACCTTGCAGTCACAAGCTAGCTTCTGTACCATCCAGGCCTCCATTGCATGTTTTTAAGAATCTTCATGCCAAACGAAGCTCTCCCTCTCATCCACTGTTCCCAGAGCTCTGCCAGGTTGGAGAGAACATGACAGCTCCAGGAAGTGTCCTACCTGTTCGTAAAGTTTCTCGTCCATCAGCAGATACGTCTTGGCCCAACGTCTGAGAAACCACACGATGTCTTTTCCCATCTGAGGGCTAAGCAGTTGTGTCAGGCTGGCTCTCGTCGCCCTGGACTCCACCTCTGAGGTCCGCAACACCGCTGACAGCAACCTGGGAGAGGAGAAAACGATTGTAAGGATGTACGACACAAGGGATTAAGGAAGGAGAATTATGAACAATAAAAGGATAAGGAAAAAGAGTGGGGAAATTGAGGAGGATGAGAGAGACAGCAACAAAAGTAGAAATGAGTGAAGACCAGGAAAACAATAAAAAAAAAAGGAAAGGAAGTGAATAAAAGAGACAAGATTGAGTATGGAAGAACAGGAGCTGAGAGGAAAACAGGGGAAACAAAAATGAAGACGGGAGAAATAAAGAGCTAGAAAGTAGAGTTAAAACAATTCACTGATTGTAATTTCGACAATTCTTTGATTTTTGATTCATTCTTTTAGTTATTTATCAAGTAAAAATACAAACATTTGCTGTTTCTAGCTTCACAAATGCTAAGAATGACTTGCTTTTCTCAGTTTCATATCAATACAAACTGCAAAACAACAACTTTGGCACACCTGAGTCATGTTAATGCAGGTGTGAAAGAGGAAAAACCAAACCCTAACCCTAAACCAAATTTAGAGAGGAGGCCGTTCCAAACACTGCTCAACCTGTGAAATGTCTTGATTTATTCATAAAAACACCACTATTTACCACGCAAAAGACTCGCTGTTTGAACAGGAGCTGTTTGACATTCAGTGCGATGTTGGCATGTTTTACATTAGAAATACGGTACGTTAAAATACGTTACGTTAGAAAATAAAAATATCTTTACCAGCTGGTCAGACTAATGAAGCAATGTGAATATATTGCTTTACTTTTTCGAAAGTGAGGCAACCTAAATGGCCGAAAGATGGCGGATGGTAGATTTTCATTATCTTGCTGTGCCCTGTGAGGGCCGCTGTCACACAGCACACACACACGTACATGAAAGGCCAGAGAGACAGAGGGCTTAAAGCAGCTTATGCCCCCCCCTTTCCCCCACCCGGTGTAGGACAGTGTACGGCCTCACATTGTTTGCAGAAAACAAAACCCATTGACATTTGCCTGGGCCGAGGTCGGCCGCTTGCTATTAGGAAACCTGATGCCATCGGCCACTCGTCCCTGCAGTCCTCTGTCATTGCTGTCACCCCTTTTCGCTCCTCCTGCCTGACTCCCCCACACCCCGTCGCCGCCGCCATCCCCACCCACCACATAATGAACAATCTAGAACGCACCGAGGCTCAATGACCTTCAACACACACAATATCACCGGCTGCTGTAACTATCTATTGTCGTCACTGTGATTATCTGTATGCAAACACGCGCACGCACACCTTTGCACTCCACAGACAGGCATCCGGTGCCTTTGTGGCTGCCAACAGGCCTGAGCCACCCAGTGTTGCCAACACTTTCAGAGTCACATGCTGTCGGATTGCAGAAATACTAAAAAGAACAATTCTCAACATTGGAAAAATCTGCCTCATTAAGACAATATTCCTTGCACTTTTGGATTCATTTTGTTCTTTGGTGGTGTGTTTTTCTTATCCCCATGGATAACAGGCCAAATGCAGACAAAGCGACATCGTGGCCTGATATGAATCCAAGATTCAGTCACTGATATTTAACAATCATACAGAGAATTCACTGCCGAAGAGGCATAGATACCAGTCATCATCAGCAGCCTGTAATGCAGCCATAAGACATGTTGTGTTCTGCGTGAAGGACGTGGCTGTGACTGTAAACAGACACCTGTGCTCCAAAACAGATGGAAATTGACTTTTCAAAATCAGAAATCTCAGCACCCGGACAAGCAAGAATTGAGTCAGTGGTACTGATCAAAAACCCGATCAACCACATGTGGATACAATAGAGGTCACTTCATGCTATGGGACAGTAAAGATGGAACTTAGAGTGTCCTGGTGGTTCAAAGAGCTAACGTGCACACCATACTGCTGAGACGTCCTGGGACCTTTGTTCATATCATCACCCTCTTGTTCCCCATTTTTAAACAATTTCTTTTCAATGCAAAACTTCTGAATAAAGTTAAAAAAAGAGGTCAAATTATTCAATAAATTAAGACTGTCATGACCCATTCTACTCAGTTGATGTAATCAGGTCTTTCTTGCCCCATGACCAAACTTTCCACAAAGTTTGCCATGTCATGTGAATCCATTCAGAGGTTATATTCTTAGAACAACCCCTATCCATCTCCACTGGCAGAGATAAAAATTATACTTATTGCCCCTAAAGGGGGTCCATGCTTCAAGTGGGTTTTAAAAAGATCAACAGGAGGAGAAGAATCCAGCACTCTTCTTGAGCATTTGCTGCACGCTGCAAACTGAAACAGAGGTTTCTGGTGGAAATGGAGTCAGATTCCTCAAGTTCAATCAGTTTGCAGCCACAGGCTCACCGGGCACCTGGCCTCTTCCTAACTAAATAATTAACTGTGCTGGGGTGTGGCAACATGGAGGCTGGGTTGCCAGGAACCTGAAAGCCCCATATGTGTCTGTGTGTATGAGAATAAATGTGTGTTAGCAAATATGTGTAAATGAGTGTGTGTGTGTGTGTGTGTGTGTGTGTGTGTGTGTGTGTGTGTGTGTGTGTGTGTGTTTCCAGCATGGCTCGGCTTGTGCCAAGGTATCTGCCTCACACTGGGATTGGCACTACCACACCAAAAGGGTTTCCAGGAAACATTAGGTGCAGAGTTTGGGTGTGAATTTGTGTGCATGCATGAATGCATGAACGCGTGAACTTATGCATGTAAACTGTGAATGAAATTGGGTGTATGCATCTGTGTGAGTGTGAAAGCATGTGTGCATGAATTTGTGTGTATGCGTATGTGTGTATGACAGTGTATGAGTCTATGAGCGGGGGGGGACTGGGAGAGAGACAGTGAGAGTGTATTTGTACCGACATGCATGCCCGAGATTTAAAGTGTGTCATCTTGACTTGACCAGGGACACTTTCATTGACAAGGTGCTTTACTAGCTTCATGGGATGGCTGTGAAAACACTTGGGGCCTGACAATGAGAAGGTCTATTCTTGGTGAGACACTCTGTTTTATTGGGGTCAGGCTGGAAAGTGAGAGGTCCTGTCACAATGCCCAAGGACCACTGGAAACAAAGAAATGGCATCTCCCCCATGCCAGCAATTCCTTTTCACTGCAGGTGGTCACGTCCTTGTCTCATTGCAGACACCGAACTCATTTGGGTACAATACCAATGACGTACGATGTTGCTCTCCACTTAAGAAATGTGCGTTTCCTTCTGAAATTTAACCTGATAGCTCTCATGTTTCGAAAATATTTCTTGGCCTGCTTGTCGTCAAACAATTGAGAGGGTTTTTTTTGCATTATCAAAAATTTTAAAACCTTTATCCATGTAAACTGCATTTATGAAAAAAGCACAGCTTCACATTAATTCTGTTCAAAACATACGCCTCTGGGAGCGACCCAATGAGACCTCTATTCTGCCAAGAGGCAGTAGCACAGTAGAAAGTGGAGGTTCATTTAGAGAAAATGGCCACAGGTACACAACAATCACTGGCTGTAAAACACTTAATGCCATGGGGTGTGAGCAGGGAGACCACCAGCTCTTTGGTTTTAATAGCAGTCTATGGAGGAGATGCCTCAGTATGCTTCACAAACAGCTATTCTGGGAAAATGCTTTGTGACATAATGAAGTGACCTTGCTGCTGCTCACACCCAACATTATGTGGTAATTTCAGAGAGCCATTTTGAGTCTCTTTGGTAAAAAAAAGTCACACTGTGGCTCTGTAAATTTTGAGACAGCTTCATAACATCAAAGGCTGATATGATTGGCTTAAACTGGTGCATGTGATCCAGCCGGCCATTGTGCTGTTGCTAATGCTCACCATCTCCTGTCTCCTGCCTTGGTCACAGGTGCATCAATGGTAGATATTGAGGGATGGAAAGTATTCCTCATTCCCTGTCTCTACTCAGATTTTCCTGGCTGATCCAGGAATTAAAGCCAATAAGTGGCAACGTTCCATTGCTGTGACATTTACACTGCAACTGTCCTCATCAGGACACAGAAGATTTGCAAATACATTTGATTATGATAGCCTTTGTCTAAAATCGCACTGAATATTTTACCATATCTCCTCTCTCTAAAGTGAACTGTAAAACTCTCCTTAAACAGCACAACTTTGAAGCCCCAAACCACTGGCCAGAGTGGCTAATACCTTACATCAGCCACTTTCAGCATTTTGACAAATATTGAACAGAGCCTCCAGAAGGTGGATGCTTACCTGCAAAATTGTGTAGCAGACTGACAAACTTACCTGCCAAAAATAAAATTTACAAGCATTTTACTGGTGGCAATTTGTCATCCACCTTCCAAAATGGTAGAGAGAGACCTAGAGTGCTGACATTAGGAAAAAAAACAATCTGTCTACCAAGTCTGAAGTAACTCAGCTTTGTTTTTCAGCTAAATTCTGTTGTTGTTTCCTGCCACGTCCCATGAATCAGAAGATGTGAGCCTTCACTAAAATAAACCAATCATATTCTGTTCAAAACATTTTAGCAATCTTAAAACAAAAGAGAAACAGCATTCAATTCTGTCATTCCTCTTTCACCTGATGACTGAGTCGGTGCGGTTGCAGCCTGGTATGGATGAGGCCTTCTCTCCCGGCGAGCCCAGGATCTGCAGGGTGGTGTTGATGTCAACCTCTGTCGAATGCTTTATGGAAAACTCCATCACCTCTGAGGGGATCAGGGGGGTTTCGCCCTGTGGGTCATCTGCTAATAGATACCCTGGAGAACGCAGAGATGGAGAGTTAGGGTCATCTGAGGGCTGAAGTGCTGTGTCACCTGGGGAGGGTGTGTCGTAGCAGATTCCCTCTTACCAATAAGGAAAGATCATATTTGATGTGGTTGCATTTGTGTGAGGGTCCGCCTAGGAGACTACATATCCACAGATTGACAGGCAATACATTTATATTACGTAGCTTTTTTTTAGGTTGAGCACTGCATATTAACAGCTTTTTTCACCCCATGCTTTCCATTCAATCAATTTGTGTGTTGCAGAAAACTCTCTAAGTGCTACAGCTGTCTTATAATGGCAGGGAAAACACTGAATCAGTACCTATCAGTCACAGGTTAATAAAAAAAAAAAGTAAGTTGGCAGATGTGGAGGTAAGCAAGTATGAAAAATGTAAAGAAGCTTGAGAAGGTTTGTTCAAGATCAGGGAGAATTTGTGTAGTATGTTGCAGCGGTTTCACCTTCCCCTTGTATTCACATCACTACTTCAAAAATTACCTAAATATTCAGAAAATACTGCATTAACTCTAACCCTCAGAATAAGGTGGAGTTCAGTTCTTCCATCTTGTTAACAATAAAGTCAATGAAGTGGAATATACTGCATTGGAAGAGCCATTCGTTAACACTTTACAATGGCCACATCCCAGTGTATAAATACATACAGCATTTTATGGACTTTTCCAAAGGACCTGCAGTACCATGCAGGCATTTCTTTCTTTTTTATTTTAGCACGTGTATTCTTCATGGGAATTGAATCCTTAACACTGGCAGTATTAGTGCCTTGCTGTAGCCATACAAAAACCAGTTCCAACCAGATCCCAATAGGGAACTGGTTGTACTAACAAGTGCAGGAAAAAGACTGTAAAATATTACCTTTGTTTCACTATAAATCAATTTACACAACAAGCCTTGCTCTAGATTCTTTCCAATAGTAGCCCGCTCTTCCCACAAATCAAATTTTAACACGCTATGTCATCATGGACCAAACTACAAGCCTAAATTTAGCACAGGTTGATGATCTGTAGCCTCCCTGGAGTGCAGGACGCTTGGAGGTTTCATTTTATGCTAACAGGAGGTAATCAGACTGTATGAATAAATAAACAGTTGTATAAATAAACAAGTCTCAAGCTTACTCTGTGAACTGTTACCACAATTTCCAGTGGATCAACATGATCACCAGTTTACTATGCATAAACAGGGATATTATCAGGCACACCTAAAGTGAAATGCTCCCCTCTACTGTGTTCCTCTCAGCTTTTCTACTGTGTGGACCTCCAACTCTCCTTGTGGAAGAAGATTTGAGGGTTTCACAGCAACAAAAAGGGAAGGCTCAGGTCAGAGAGTGTTTTCTATAAGCTGTGGGCTTGTAAAGGCCTTTGAGACTGTACGTAAGGGTCCTAAATAAACCTGAACTTGCAAAAGCCTGAAATCCTGAAGCTGACCTGAAACGAGTATGAGCCAGTGGATGTCTTCATAGAGGTCATCCAGTACTTTACGGTCCACTGATCCAGGGTCAGATGAGGCCATGAGCTGCTGCTGAGTTCTCTGGAGTTGTCCGTGGAGCCGCGTGACCCGATCCTCCAGCAGGCTGCAGGGTCAAAGGGCAAAGGTCAACACCGGAAACGGAACCTGTATTTTCACTAGTTTGTAAAATCCAACTGCTGGGATCACATCTAATTCCTAACACATTTATAGTGCCGCAAACTAACGAGGTGTAGTGTTTTACAAATAAAGGTAAAGGTAATTTGGTAAAGAGAGTGTGTGTGGGGGTGTGTGTGGGGGTGTGTTTACCTGGTGAGCAAGGGAATACAGTGGTCGGCGGCTACACGTCCCAGCATACCAACGCTGGACAGCTGGTCTGAGAATAGCTCTCTGTCGTCTTCCTGCAGCTCATTGATCTCCTCCTCATCATGAGTTGCTATACCACTCACTGACTGGAGAAATGGTGGTGGGGGAGGAAATGGTGAACTCCATTAGTCCATGTGGGGTCCATCAAACAGCACGTATTTCAATGAAATTTGAACGTTCTTATCTGGCTCTGTGTGTTAGTCCCACAGCCTATCATCAGAACACACAGTGATTTTCATTTGTATGTGGTAATGCCAAAGCGGCTTAGTTTCAGGGCCATTTAGTTCTGTAGACTCCTGTGCCTCTCACCAGATTGCGGGTGCCGTCAGGGGCGGCGAGGTGACACTGGATGTAGGAGTTGAAGACCTGGACGGCGGGCTGGACGAAGCAGCCGCGTGGGAAATGCTCCTCGTCCTGCACCAACGTCAGCCATGACTCCAGCAGCTTGTCGTAGGCCTCCATGTAAACCATGTCATCCTTATCCAGCTGGGGGAAGGAGGGAGGGAAGAGAGGGACAGACATACATATAAAAATGTATCAGAAAAAAAGAACTAGATTTCGCTATAAACAGAGAAGTTTCTCAGCACCAGATAATGAACAGTTAGAAGTCTCCACTGTTTTGACAGCCAGGAAGAGCACATTGGTTGTGGGAATTCATAGGTCAGAGTTCAACAAAAAAAATGGATGCGACTGACTTTCTTTGTTGTTTGCATGGATCTTCACTTGACACAGCAAATGTCTGTATTGTTTTAGTCCTCATCCGAAGGTGCTTTTATAGCCCACTGCAGGTGTGTTACTCACCACCTCCTCTAGGGCAGCACTCCGTCCAAAGGAGCAGGTGAGCAGCGTGAGGCAGTTGATGAAGGAGGTGAAGAGGTCACTGGGCAGCGCTGTGAGGATGCTCCGCGGGAACATGGTGATCAGGTTGGAGATGATGTTAGCAATGCCGACCGCCTCCGAGTCCTCGATCTCAATGCTGGCAATAAAAATAAAATCTCAGTAAGTTCTGATCCTTTGTTAACGGACAAAGATTGGCATAATAAGACTGCGTGAAAGTGTGGTATTTTTATCTTACATACTTTTAAATGAATGAAATTTAGAATAAACCTGCTGGGACAAACAGGCTGGATGGGTAATAAAACCACTCGTCTAATGTGCCGGTGACAGCTTGGTTTACCCTATCTGCCACTTTGGCAGATAACCAACCGTTGTTTGCGAGCTCCTTGCTCTTCCTAACAGGTAGCTTGTTGGGCAAAATAGTTAAGTTGTCTGGTGAAGTTTAGGATCCATCAGTCATTGCAGCCAGTGTGGGAAAGTTAGTTTCCTACTGTGGTTAGTGTGGGTTAAAAAAGCTCAAACTGCTTCTTTTCCATATTCATTTCAAACTGTGCTTTGGGCTGAGGAAGGCCAGTTTCCACACTCCAGGGTGAGGTTGAGGCTAAACAGGGGTCAGTTTCCAGCTTACCCACTAGTGCATGAGGCTAGGAAACAAGCAGGAAAACTGATCGTTAACCAGCACTCATGGGCAACTTGACCCCCTAAGCAGTTTTCCACAGTCGCATTTGAGGTTATTTTTATGGTATTTCTGCCTCGTCGTACCGTACACAATGTAGAGTGGCAGGATAAACCAGAGAGAGGAAAGCTGTAGTTACACTTGTCATTTTAAAGCCACTTTTATCATTCAATTATACTAAGAATTATAAAGTGACAGATCGGACGGAAAAAAACAAAAAGGTCCAAGTCCTGACACAAACTGAACAATCTGGACCTCTTTCAGCCACAATGCCCCTAGAAGCAATGTTAAGACATGGTGAGCAAGAGCAGGATAAAGTAATGCAGAGATTTAAACAAAAGCAACAACATATGCAAATTTTCAGACCACAAGTGGACATAGAGCACTAAATCACATATCAAAATGTCAAGTGTAATCACTGCCAGAGAGAAGAGGGTTTAACTACTCTGAATCAGATACAAAGTCTCAAAATTGTGAATGCAAGGCGGTCTCTCTTTGGTGCACCAAAGGTTCCCATTTGGGACGAGCAAAGTTTTGAAGCTGCACTTGAGTTTGAACCGAGGCACCTCTCGCAGTCCCACTCAGAGAGGAACTGTGTGTTAGAGGCCTAGCTAACCCCTATCAGATGGAGTTAAATTGCGAGCAGAGCTGTTCAATCACTGTAGATCGGCCATCCCGCTCTGCATGGTTTTCCGATGAGGCAATTGGAAAAAAGCTCCGAGAATAGGTGATTACAGACAGAGTGAGAGAGGAGGGAAGAGCGAGAGAGTGAGCGAGAGCCTGTGAGAGAGACCCCTACTCACACGAGTCACATGGTCCAACAGCAAGCTTGTGTGTGTGTGTGTGTGTGTGTGTATGAATGCGTGTGTGCCTGTCTTAGTTATTTATACATTGGAGCATGGCCCCTTAATTCAGATCAGAACCTCTTCCACTTAAGGCACATACACAATACTCCCAGTAACTGACCCCAGATAATAAGTTCATACACACACGTACAAAAATAACAGACAGCTCCCATGAACAGCTCATTTGTCGAATCCTTTATTTACCTGGTTAAAATGACTGAGGGCATGTTCTCTTTGCCCTGCTTTACAGGATCATACCAGTGATTTTGAATGTTTGGCCCATTACTACAATTACCCACATTTGACATAGCAACAGACCATTTTGTAAATAATGCAGGGGTACTGAAGATTTCACAACATATAATCAAAGTCCCTTGATTTTCTAATTAGGATTTTTGGTTGAAACAGCCACCGTGTAATGTTCTGTTTCTGCGGCGAACAAAGTCATCACCATCCATAAACCACAGAAATGATAATTGGCTGTGTGATCCAAACGTTGCCCCGGGGACTATTTTCCAGGGCGGGAAGACCATTTCACTCCGCCCAATTTCAAGTCATCAAAACACAACAGTGCTGCTGCCTTTAGGAAAACTAATGTGATCAACTTTATTATAGTGATGAAATACTGGTGTGAAGAAAGTTTGAAGTCTCTGAGAGTTCATTTTCATATTGTAGTGGAATGAATGGAAACCAGTGGCTGGATAAAAGGGAGGAAAAATGATGCCAGTTCTAAAATATGACTGCTTGGCTTTGGGAAAAGATTAGCAGGAAAATGAACACTAATATCTACATTTTGTAGATATTAGGCTAAACATCAAAATCACTGGTATGGTCCTATTAGTCACATGTTCACACTGCTAGTACAACAATAGTTTTGTCCTGCTGGTCGATGAGCAGCTACACAGGGACAACTAAGGGTTCAGTGCCTTGCTTATCGTCACCTAGGCAATACTTGGCAAGGAGGGAGTTTCTTATTCATTTTCTCTTCTGGTATAGGATTGGAACTGGCGGCCTGCTTCTCTAAACTCTATGTTACGGCCACCCTGCCCCGCCCAGGTGCTAAAACCAGACCAGTAATCTCTTTTATTGCATCTTCCTGAGGCATGACAAACTGATTCCCAGCACCACATGCAGGAACGATCAATAGCCTCCCTTTTCCACCGCAGGACCGTGTAAGGCTCACCACAGGCTCGGACAACTCAAAATGTTTTCATGTGACCCATCACCCCTGTTAGCAACCACACAGAATAATCATAACGACAGAGGAGACTATGTGCTTCACTATGGTCAAAAACAGAGGGCCACGTACACCAATGCAAATCTGAGGCCAGTAAAAACATGAATTATTGAGTGAATCACCATGGCTGTTGTTTAAGAAAAAAAATTGGCTGAATATATTGAGTTTATCCTATCTGGATGTTTTTTTGTTTCATGTCTCAAATTATTAATTTCACTGTTGTGCCATTTTCTTGGCCCAAACCAGCTGAGACAGGACTGAGTGTTAATAGATTATTTCAGCTAGACGGAGCTGACTACAGGATTGACAAAAGTGCTGCATTACCTCTGGCTGGAACCGCTGACTACAGACTCTTGACTCATATAGTCAAAATGCCACCAATGTGGCAGGAACGAGCTACAGTAGAAGTAATGAGGACAACAGGTTTCCCCCTCACTCCTAACAGATTGTGTTCTGGCCGCTGAGCAAAACAAGGTATGGCACAAAAAAATAAACAGGGGCCTGTAGTTTCAATGAAATTTATACAGGGCTGTGCAATATGGACAAAATCAAATATCCTAATATTTTTAACAAAATAATCCAATATTGATATTGTACCAATATTGTAGGGCTGGGATGAACAACCAATCAAAATATTATTGAAATCACGGTATTGCCAAGTAAAGTATCCAAATGGCAGGAGCTATCATTTTTTGATATAATTAAGTAAAATGTGTGAGAAAACATTGCTGTAAATAGACTATTACGGTTCAACACAGATGCACTGGCCTACAAATTGTATTTTCCATATGTAAGAATGCATGCTTGTTTGGTACACAGGCCGACATAAATCACATTGTCATTTTAATAGTTTTTTCAGTGTCAATTAAACTGATGTCAAAAATGACCATTCCTACTAAAATCATGACTCATAAAGGAGTATCTGTTAAAGTGGGATGACTGGTGCTTTCCCAAAATATTCACACAAAGATATAATAACCAATCATTAGTTATGTGGATTTGATGACCAAGCAGGTAGATGCAAAAAAATCGAAGAGCCAGAACAAGCTAACAGATTCAAAGGTCATCCCTTTACTGTCATGCAGCCTTTAAAAACAGGAAAACATTTATGTCATATCAAGATATCCAAAATCCTAGACCAAAAACCACAACAACAACAAAAAGTTGATTTGCCTGTATTTTAGTAACACACTGCAGGTGTACCACGCATCCAAATTGCTGCTATTGACTGAAATTGCATGTTGCTCTTGCTGGGAAGAGTAGAGATGGATGGAGAGAGGCTTATGCTTCCAATTCTCCACAATGTTTCCCAGGCAAATTACAAGGTCCTGAATAATAATAATAATAATAAAAAAGAGTGGCATGGAAGGAGAAAGCAAATATATTAAATTTAAGCTGCTTTACACACAATTGAAAAAGATGCAGAAAGTGCAAAATAAGTTAACTTCCACTCAGTAAGATGACTGGTTCCTGTCTTTATGAGCTAAGTGATCCCATCAGGACATTTTCCTGAGCGATGTCATCACGTACTCAATCGTGATGCCACTGTTATCGTGAGTAAAAAATTGTGATAGCTACCCAGTAATTCCCACCGCCAGGTGCTATGTTTTAAAAGAGTACTAAAATGAGGCTGCATTTACTAAGTCAAGGTTCAGAACAGGTGCGTTCAGTGCTGCTAAGAAAATGGGTTTTCCGCGAAACAAAAGGTGATCACTGAAGCACACACCAATTTACAACTTAGAACTAGAGGAACCAGGATTAAGTTGTGATGACCCTCCCTGTTCATGGTTGATGAACACACACTGATGTTGAAACCAGGCCGGGAAATACCTTACGCTCATAGGGCAAAGCTGATGGTTCATCTCAAAAGTTACGAGCCAATCGTGTGTTTCGATTAGAACAGGACCACCAAACGTTCGTTGGCGACCTGCCAAAGTGGATGGCAGAGTAGATGTACTTAACAAGAGCACCCCACATTTTCAATCATTAGGCTAGTGGACATTGTTGATTTCCCTTGCTGGCTGAAATGCCAGTCAGTTTGCACTGGAATAAAGGCATAATTTGATTCGCTTTCACATAAATTTCGTTTTGGAGGAAACTGAGAGACATGAGCTCCTGGCTGACCCTATTTGGCACTGAACTGGAGGCCAAGCTATTCCTTCACCACCCCACTTCCCAGAAGGCCTGTTGGTGCTAGAATCAGAGACCTTTAAAAACACAGAGACTCAACAAGCAACGACTTTCTGTAAATAAAGAAGTGGATCAGTATGAGTCACACTTCTGCTGGCTTTAGCCTCTTTTACTGTCTCTGTTACTTGTTGAGTCTCTGATTTTCAAAAACACAAAATCCTTGAGATGCTAGAGAAGGATAAACAGCTACTGTTGCCTGGCCAATGGTAAAAGGACACTGAACACATATTATGCTTGTGTGGATGTCCCATGCCATAATGCCTGCACTTGCAAGTAGACAGTTGAGACTAGCATTGGCCTCACAGCATGTATATGTATTTTACAGACTTAATGTGAAAAAATATTAGGGAAATCTGCCTGGTATTGAATTGTAGCAACTTTTGCACAAACCAAAACTCAACTGTCTCACAGCTTTCAGTTACTATGAGGTATTTGTAGGTAATTTGTATTTTGGCATACGGAGACAGTTCATCAGTATTTCAGCCTATTTTGCCTTATTTACACAGCCCAGACCATTCTGTACCATATTCTATGATAACTGATTTAACTGAGTTGCTGTTGGATACTAAAGAAGCACTGCTTCAACTATAGATATGAAGTGTCAGCTAACGTCATACCTTTGTAGCAACCTAACAAGCCCAAGTTAGTTGTTTGCCGCAGTGTGTGTAGCAAAAGAATAAAGGTCTTAGTCGGTAGAAACCTTACAGTCAGAGCAGTGGTGTTGTCTGACAGGGCACAGCAGGAAACACACGATGGTGAACTCACTAACTGTACAAAACAAAAATAATTTTAGCAATCCTGGAAGCTGATGTGCAGCTGACGTTGTAAATTATCTAGCTTAGAACAAGCTAACTGTCACAACTGAATTGTCAGTAATAACAATAATAATTATAATTATAATAATACTGTGAAATAGGGGGGAGCAGATCATGGAGGGATATGATTGAGATGCTTGGTGACAAAAAATTCATTACGCATTATGGAATTTTAAGCATGGCTATTTTATATCTTAATGAAACCTAATACAATAACTGTCATTTAGCCATGGGAAAGCAATTTATTTCCCCAAGGAGATGCCTTCTATCAGCAGATTTAAATTAATACCCTTTATATTGTTTCTGAAGTCCCATCTATCAGTCGGACAAAAATGACTCCTAGTATCCTTCTCAATTTGTCCAAAATGAAAGAGGCAACATGATCATTGAGGCTAGGAATATGGCTTTGAAAGCAATGTAATAAACAGGGGTGTAAATGACTGCCTTAAACTACATCCAATGCTAATACTGACTCTTTTTGCTTTCGAGGGTTCCTGCTATGCACATCTTTACTTGTTGAGGTGAGTCTGAAAGCAGCAAAGAAAAAGAATGGGCTGTCATGAGCATGGCGGCTCGACGGTTAGCACAGCTGCCTCAGAGCAAGAAGGTCCTGGGCCCAACTGTCAGTCCAGGTCCTTTCTGTGCGGAGTTTGCATATTCACGCTGTGTTTGTCCCACAGTCCAAAAACATGCAGGTCAGGCGAAACAGAGACGACTAGTCGCCCCTCAGTGTGAATGTGTGTGTGTGACATTGCTGCGTACAACAATAACTGTAATGTGATACTATTAATAATATGTTTCCACTACTACTACTTCTGTTCCATCTGCTATTAGGGCTACTACTGCATAAATCAGATTTCTAAAATAACACAGTAAGACACTGACCCATTGATCATGCTGAGGAGGCCTTCCACCAGGTGGGCCAAGTAGGAGACCTGGGCACTCTCGTCAGGGAAAATGGGCCCGTGCATGGATGCCAGCTGAGCCAGGCACTGCAGAGAGTCCTGGGCCATGTCAGAATCTTCCCGAATCTTCCTGTGTACCTGGAAAACAACAGGGGGAGAATTTCAGTCTCTATTTATATTCTTTCCAGCTTTCTTTTTGATGTATCATTTACTGCATGAGGAAACTCATACAGCAAGGCTGTCAGAGCAAATTTCAATAGACTATTTTCTAATTTTAGCCCAATGTCAAAAAACTGTAACAAACTCAAGTCTTGACCTGCCCGCTCAATTCATGAAAGCACACATTTCTGAAATGAACAGATCTCTGACTCCTCAGACTCGCAGTTTAAGTCACGCTCGCATTCGACCAGCCTGTTTGTTTGCTTGGTAGCGGGATCATGACAGAACACACTCAGCTTGAAAAGGAGACTAACCCTCCTCCAAACTCCTCAGGAGAGGCAAGAGTGAGTAGAACAAGTCAGATCTTTTCAGAAATGTAGTATCTGAACGGATGCACATTGTGAACAAGTGTACAGTCTTTGGGACACAATCCATAGAATGCTTTGTTTGTCCATTTTGCCACTGCTCTGATGTGTCAATATTAGATCACTAACAACATTAGTTTACATTGTTTTGTTTTGTTTTTTTTTATGCATTTTACACTTTTAATCTCTTACTTTCACAAACACAATGACACCTGCATTGGATAACTGTTCTCACTTTATCTATGTACCATTTATCTGTGTTTATCTGTGTATCTGTGTATCCATCCCTGTCAAATAAACCACAAATAAATAAGTTCCAGTGCAATTTGACTCCTTCCAGTAAATCCTCTGTCACCTTTACACCTTTAAAACTCTGTCAAGGGTGTTTAAAACCTCCCAGATCCTTCAGTGGACAATAAATAGTCGGTTCTTTGGAGAACTGAGTAGCATTAAGTGCACAAATGGAGAAGGCCACAACCTGCAAAACTCCTGCACACTTGCAACATTTCACTGAGAAACCAGAGCATGCTTCAGTCTTATCCTCCAGCCCACCTGCAATAAGAGAAGAAAAACCGAGGAGGAAAAAGCTCAGTGTTTTCTTCCCTTCAATTCTTTTTTAATAAAGAAGAAAGGCCAATCCCTCCGAGTAATGTGGGGTGAGTCAGTGTCTCAAATCCTCCCAGATTCTGGTGCGCACCTGCACCACTGCAAGGCATTTAGCTGACATTCTTATCCAAAGTGACTTCTAATAAGCGCAACAGTAGAATACACTTAAAATTCCTACTAATAGCTGTGTAAAAGTCATAGCCAGAGTGCACAATCATATTCCTGTAGCCCCGAATGATGCAAGGCAGAGAAGTGAGGGCTAGGGGTGAAAAAGAGAGAAGACTTGCTGATAGATAGGAGGGAAATCAGGAGAATAAGCATATACATGTGTGAGATGCATTTCTAGATGATGTCATGAGTGTGCTCTAAGAAAAAACTCTGCATTGCCTCAACAAGAGGTCAGAGG
Source organism: Myripristis jacobus (assembly GCA_900302555.1). Lineage (NCBI taxonomy): Eukaryota > Metazoa > Chordata > Actinopteri > Holocentriformes > Holocentridae > Myripristis > Myripristis jacobus. The sequence goes on along the minus strand of OMLB01018083.1, from coordinate 2,530 downwards.
TCAGGGTCAGCTACACACCAGAAATCCCTGAGGCTTGTCAACACTTGTCAACACAATGGTTTGAACCCAGGTCCTCTGGTTAAAGGACAATTTGCTTACCACTCTACCTACATTGATTTGTAGTGTGCCTGCAGTGTTAAGTGTAACATTTTATGGTCCCTTATGGTAAGCTTGTATTCCAAAGACGCCAGCCATTTCTGATTCAATTGAAAAAATTGGGTCCGTAATTTTACGATTTTACAACTGCACAACAACGCTATCAACAGTTCCATTTAAAAAGCTTAAAGTCATGCTCGCCATCTCCAGTATCCAGTCGTATGCTCAGTACTTCCCAGTCACATATGTTTTTATTAAAATCTTGGTTCAAAGGCAACCTGCGCAAAATCCACTCATGAGCATTCAGGTAGTGTGTGTGTGCACAAGTGTGTGCAAGATCCATGTTTGCTAGCTAGATGGCTGGCGTTTTTCGAATATAAGTCTACCATGAACGCTTGCAAGAAAAACTCGTTAGGGATTGAAGGCAGCACATGGTGAGTAACTTGATAGAAATATCACGTATTACGGGTGAAGTATTCCTTTAAGACTACATTTCCCATTAAATCTGCTGCTTCAAGCTGCAAAGAGGATGTTGCTAGCTGTCACCTTTGCCTTCCTGTCGCTCATCTTGCTCTACGTTTGTGTTCTCTTGTTTTCTCAGTATCAACATACTAAGAGTGATTTTGCCATTACCTTTTTACTTCCACCCTCTGCAATTATGTAAAACTCTTAAAGGAGAAAGAAAATTAAAAGACTAAAATTAAAATTGACACTACTTGGAGTTTATCTACAGTGACATTTCAAGCCCTGCTGGCCACAGTCATTTTGTGAGAAACTCTGAAACGTTTAGCTCCATTTAAGATTGTACTACAACCTGTTCCTGCTTTGTGCTGTAAAGCAATCTGGAAGATTTCTCTTGAAATCTGGCTTTAGGACACACAATGTGTGCAGTGAAACGGTTGGTAGAGGCTCAGTAATGGGCTCCTTTGTTTATGGTAATTATACTACAATCTTGAATGTATCTTTTGATGTTAAAACACTACACCCAATAACTTTTAATGGGATACTCTTAAGGCACCCGATCACACATACACCTGACTCACAACATTTAGGTTCTCTCCCAGCACGGTCGATAAATGACATCAGCTCAACCTCTGACTCATCTAAGAATAATGAGTTACCCTCCCCTATGATTAAGGTTTTCCCTGTCCAGTTAAAACTCTTAATGGGCCCACCTGAGTGGTCTACTGAACACTTTAGGGGAAAATCTAGCCTAATAATACCTTCCTTTCATAAGGGTCCTGAATATGAACAGGCGGCCCTATCTTTGCTTCTGTGCTCTTGGAATGTCTTAAGCCTACCAAACCATGAGGGCAAAACCACACCGTTAGAGAAACTGGCAAAACCCTGTTCATCTAATATCCAGCACACCTTCCCAAAATCTGACAAGCAGACTAAGTCCTGTCTGTCTGACTACATGGCAACTTATAAGAATACGCAGAACCCCGGTCCTTCATGGCCAGAAATGCACTCACATCACCCATACACACTCCTGGAAAGAAATTTAATCTACAAATGCTGCTTTTACCCTGATGCTCTGGCAATATTATTTTATAATATTGCCAAGGCTAAAGGACTGAACCCACTGAATTGAATTTCAGTTTTAAACAATAACACTCTGCCTGGAGGTTATACATCAAAGGCCAAGAACAGAGAGGTGAACCTGCCTCAGCCTCACAAATCCACTGTCACCACATCCAAAAACAGATCCACTCAAACTAGGCAGTATTAATACTCACTGGTGTAACCCACCACCCCGTAAGCTGAGGCGCAGCAAAACAGCAAACTGATTCTCAACACGTCTGTTTGAGACGTGCCGCCACGGTGGCATCAGAGGGGTCACAGTGTCTGAAGACAATCACAGAGCTCGTCTGAGGCGACAGACGGCCTCAATCAAACACAGAGAGAAAAGATCCGTCTCCTGATGGGGAAAGATCCGCCAGATCCCGTCTCATCTCAGTTTTGAGCCGCTGTTCAGTTGTCGGATTTGGTGCGCTGTGTGTCCCGAGTTGTCATGCTCCGACAAGACAGGCGGCATCGCTGATTGCCTTTGTACACACAGACTCTCACACACACCCCAAGAAGCAAGCAATAATAGCTGTGCAAGTCGTCAGAGCCTCTAAGCAACATGTGTTTCCACTGACGGTACTATGCGGACGTCTGGCTTTCAGTTCTCCTCCTTCTGTGAACTGTGGCTCTCGTCTCTGCAAGTCTGCCTCTCCTCTCTTTTTTCCCACTCTTTCCCTCTTCTCTTGAACTGTCAGCCTCGAAAATCCACAGCGTGCGCTTCTTCACCGGCTCCACACACAACACCAGAGCGTGACCCCATCACGAAAGCAATCAAACTTTCAGTCTCTTCTTCCTCCTCCTCACAAATGTGCTCCCCCTCTCTCTTCCTCCTTCCAAATTCTTTCTCCCTGCGCCCCCCTCTCCA
>OMLB01018082.1:0-24318 GCA_900302555.1 Myripristis jacobus | reverse complement strand
GCAGGAAATACATCATTTTAAAAAAGAGGCTCTCAAAATGCTTTTTCATTGTGATATAAACAGTTTCCAAAACATTTTAAAGCCCTGAGTTTGGATAATCCAGCCCAATATTTAACTGAAGATATTTTAAACTTTTTCAGGATCTGCCGGAATAACTGGCATATCCCTACCTGCTAGCTTGCCGTTGGCTATCATGTTGGTGGCCACCAGTTTGATCGTGGACTGGGATGGGCCTGAGGAGGTAATAGTAGTAACGAGGCAGGCCTTGAGTGAATCACAGTAGTAGCTGGAGTTGTCGGCACTTGTCTCCAATAGCAACTGCACCGCGCGGTCCGTCTGAGACCCGGAGGAGGAGATGATAAAACAAAGAGAGAACAGTTACGGCAAAGAGGACTGAGACGTGAGGAGAGCAGGCAGGTGAACACAGGGGAACGAGAGAGAAACGCACGGCGAGGTTATGGTCATTATCTCTCTTTTCATCTGGTACACCTGTGTGCTGCAGATCAAGGCCGGAGTTCGCACTGGGATCTGTGCAGGCTGGCCTCTGCCTGGCTGCCCATTAGAGGACTGCACTTCACAGCCATTCACACAGCCAGTCTCTAACAACTCCCTCTGAACTCTGTGAGCATGCTGATTGCAGCCTGTGATTACAGAGGGAGTGATGGCGTTGAGATGGGAAAGAATCATAAAGAGAGAGAGAGAGAGAAAGAGGCGAGAGGCAACTCTGTTCCCCACAGGCTAAGATGTCAGGGGAAAGAGAATCAGCACTCGTCCCCCATCTTGTTCCATCAGCGCATCTTATTTACTGTTATCACAACATGCAATCGATGCACAGCTGACAGAGCTGGTTGGACGGTCACACAGCTGGGAGGGAAAAACTGGGGAATGATTACACTGATGAACATGACTTTGTGTGTATGTGGACCTGCATGCGACGCTGAATTCACATCATACGGGGAAAACTGTCAACACGACTTAACATTCGAAAAAACAAAAAATTGGAAGAGTTCACTCCCCTAAACCTTTTCAAGACAACAGGATTATGATTTTTTGCAGACCTTGGCTTATTCCTGCTCACATATGATTAGTGAGTGGTAGAGTTGAGGTTTTACAGAATAACAACAACTGCAATGTCAACAGGAAACAGTGTGTCGATGCATATCAGAGAGTTAAATTTAACTTTTTTTCTGACAAATTGTAACGATATTTAAGGCAGACTTTTGGTCAAATCTGTTTCTCATTCAAATGATCTTTGCAGTTGAGCCTGAGGGTGAATTCCTATACATTTAGTCCAGTGAGATGATTCTTTGAACTGTTATTATAACAGTTTCTTCTAGTTTAGATAGAAATGTGGCACTGTAATAAATCTAACCATATTTTTTCCACAGAACTTGAGACAGGTAAGTACGAGGATTTTCTTAGATTTATCTTTCCAGGTTTGCATGCCAGTTCAGTATTCAGCAAGTGAGATTAATCTTCGGTGGCTATTTTCCCAACAGGGACATAGAAAAAGACTATGTAAGATGTTATCTCTGATGCAAAAGAACATGACTCATTTTGAGAAAAATGCAAATGACAGAAATTAGATAGAAAGTGTTTTTTGTTGAAATTAGGGTCTCACAAACTCAAATATAGGACTATATAATGATTGCCAAGGCCTAAGACTTATAAAATTGAATTTAAGACATTTTAAGACTTTTTAAGGATGTGTTTTTTAATAGGCCTTCTTCAAAACATATATGTCATTTCCCACATCTCCTTACAGGAATAAGGGGACATGGTAGGAGCTGTATACAGTGTAGTTGCTTACCTGACCCAACAGGAGGAGCTGGTCGGCGCATTTCTTAGTGTGTTCATAACTGGAGCGCTTCACCTCCTGCAGATGAACCCGATCCAACTGGAACTTCTGTTGCCCAGAAAAGGGAGAGAGTCAAGTTCACTTCCCTTCATTACAAGGTGCTTTACAGAAAAAAAACAGATCCATCTCAAAATTAAACCAACGATTAAATATGTGTGTGTGTGAGAAAGAGATGTAAAGAAACATAATGTGCACATGGTATATCAGCATGTGAGAAAACTGCTGGAAATAGGGGGAGAGAGAGTCTAAGGATAATTAAAATAGGGGCACAGAGACCATAGATGGAGAGTGTAAGTATACTGTCTTTAAAATATTCAGGAGTTGTTATCTGTTTTTGGTGCCAGAGCCTCTCACACAGCCCTCATGGCATTTGGTGGCTTTCTCTACAAAATTTTATTTGATGTTCCCTGACTAAAGATAAGATTCTTGATGCAACTAAAAAAAAAAAAAAAAAAGCGCACATGGTAACATCAGCAACCAAATAAAAGCCATGAAATGTTGGGAATGCGCTGTGTGTGGATCAACATAGTCGATTTTTCTCATCAGCCTCATGAGAGGAATGAAGGAATAGCACGCATGGGAGACGAAACGTGACAGAGTTCGAGATGGTTAACGGCCTTGAAGATAATGAGCTGGAGACAGATTTTATTTATGTATGAGTTTGTGTTTGTGTCTGTGTGTGTGAGTGTATAGCCTTGTGTATCTACATCTAACAAAGAAAGATATCATTTTTTTTGTACTTTGTGGTGATGAATTCTGTGAGTCACCACCATGGGCATAAAACATAACAGAGATATTAAATGAGTTTAGTAACACAACTGCTCCACACTGGAGTCTTACATATAAGTTATTACAGTCAGGCTGCTGCTTTTGCTGTTTTATGACAAAGGGAGCCTGGGCAGCTCTTTGAAACTCTTAACTTTCTGATCATTGCATGTTGCCTCATTAACAGGAACAGAATGTTTTTTTTATAAAGACAGAATGGTGCATACTCCATAAATCTTATAATCATTCAGGTCTAAGAAACGTAGGTGTTTATTTAAAGCTGCGCTAAGCGATTTATAACCGCTAGACAGTGTCGAGAGCTCTAACTCTGCTTGTAAACAAACAGATCCCTGCTTCTGCATTCACAGCAGCTCGGCTGTAACAAAACCGAAAGTTAAAGTGAAAAGGGGCGTTATGGGGATGGAAATGAAGGATATATTTCACTCTCACAAATGTCTTGTTGGATTATTTTGCCTCTGACCTTGAAAATGTGGTGAACTTGCAGACTTTCAGCTACAAGGCAAACAACCGCTTTGAGTGAACTTTTTCTGCCGCCGAAGCACTGACTGAAGCAACAGAGGCGCTCGTGAAACTGATCTGAAATTTGATTAAGTTTGTCTGCACAATGTGGGCAGAGATACATTTCAGGCCGGAACAAAGAGAAAAGAGGTGAAAAACGAAATGGCAAATGGCAAATGTCTGGGCCTCGTCACTCGGTATTGGTTGATATTATTAAGAGGTACAAAAGTCTCCGTAGGCCACAGGTTAGTTTCAGGATTGATAATAGGTTTAAAACTTTTGAATAAAAGGGCCCCTAATAACTGAAATTAGATGGTCCATTTCTCATTAACGGCTATTCGTGTTCTATCTGAAAACAAGATTATGTTCTTTCCTCTGCACACTTCAGTATATTGATGCAGCCTCGTGGGGAAAAAAAAGCGTGGACTTACCCGAAATCAGGTAACGCCTGTCTTCACACACACAAAAAGTGTACTTTTGTAATTACTAGGCACATTTTCTCCAATTAAACTTAGAAAGTTTGAGACACTTTCCACTATTACCTTGAAATTAAGACTAGACACACAAAACAATGTGGAGCGCATCGGAGCTACAAAAAGAAACAAAAAGCAAACAAACAATAAAAAAAAAAAAACCAGCAGATCTGTGATTAAAAACCTCTACCATCACCAAGGTAACAAACAAGCAGATGTCTGTTGACTTGGCTGCATGGCTGCCATGACAACCAGCAGAGCAATGTGGACAGACACAACAGAGGTGGACCAATCAATAACTTCTTCCCATGAAACTTTTCTGACACTCAACAGAGTAAGGTGAGTTGATAATTAAAACTGAGAAAAAGGGGTTGCATTATCTATCAGGGCCCTGGCTCTATACCAACCTCTTTCTCCATCCTGCTGTTTCAGCGATGCCATCAACGAGGCACATTGATCCAGCCAACACACCTTACCCAAAACCCTACACAAACGAGAGCTGATGTTTTGTTCATACTCTCATGGGGTCTAGACTGGGAGGAAATGTTGAAGGAATGAAAAACTACAGCAGAGGAGAGAAATCAAAGTTTGCATCAGCTGCTACCTCAAGACCTGGGCTTGGTGAGAGATACGATTGATAATGGTCCTGCTCAGACTTGGTTTAAACATCTGTTTCAATTTCAAGTGATCCAACCACAAATGGACCGCATAGACAGGCGTTATCATGTTTCACAAATGTGTCAATAGTGGCTGCATGTGATGGGATTTGTGTGCGGGCTCAGATCCGTCAGAATTATTTCCTCCCTTTCTTCTCTTGCTTGGAAACCTCTGGACCTTGCGCCCGTGCCAGACTGGTGGCACTGCTACTGACAGCCCTGTCTTTTTACATTGAGTTCGCCTTTGATAATGGCCAGTGTAATTTTTTCCAAGTCCCAGAGTGGAAGGTCACTGTAACACGAGACCAAGACTGGCATGTTCAACATTCCCGGCCACAGAGTTGCTACGAGGCTCAGTTCATTGGATATGATGGGCAGCACGAAAGGTAAAGAGTTGTAATCAGAGCAGAGAGAGAGAGAGAGAGAGAGAGAGAGAGAGAGAGAGAGAGAGAAGGAGAAAGAAAGGCATGTGTACTGTTCACATGCCTCCACTTTCTCAGTGGAATTGCTAAGAGAGTTAAATATATTTTTTCATGTCTGTGACCTATTCTACAGATACAGATGTTAAAATTATAGTGAAAGGTATTTGTTATGTAATGTTGCTGTTATGCTGTCAATATGACTATCAAACCAGGTCATTTTCCCTGTCTATTTTTGATGAGAACTGCGCACCTCCCGCAGAGAAAATAGGCTCCACGCTGAAACTCTAGCTGACACGCCGCTTCAGAGAGGCTTGAGCCACTGCTCACCCAGGCTGTGTAGCTGCTCTAATCTGGTAAAATGGAAATAAAAATCATGAGTTTCTGCTCATGAAGGCAGGATGTCCCAGGCGTTACTCCAACTACATCCTGTTCCTAGGGCTGACTCTCATGGTTCTGCTGTGAGTTGTTGGAGGAGGTTTGTTGTGTTGGAGTCTGACTTGGGAACCCGTCTGCAGCGTACAACACAAAACACCATTTTCTGGTCAGTGTCAGATTTCTTACATCCAAAACACATCCACACGGCACAAGTACCCTCCCCTCTTTTTAGGTAAAATTCCCCAATCTTGTTTTAGTCGGGCTGAGTCCTGTGCTTCATCGGAGTGTGGGGAGTTTCGCTCTGTGTCACGCTCCTCCATGTTGTTATTGGAGCCAACATGTAGTAATGGTGCACTAAAGAAAACCAGGAACTCTGACTGAGCAATGTAAAATACTGCTGTGAAGCTGCTTTGCAATAACAGCGATACAAACAACAGTGGAAAATCTGTAATGACAGATATTTTTCTCTCATTTCTCTCAAAGATGCCACTAAGACACTGCAAAAACAAAAAAAATGTTTTATTTGAATGTCATGCCAACAGTTTGTTCGATCAAACGATTCTTCCTTCCACAAAGCCACTAGGCGGTCCTCTGATGTTGTTGGAGATGCATCAGGATGCATTAGTATTCATATTGCAAATGTGTGGCCCAACGTGTCCATTCAGACCACCTCCAAATGTGGTCTGAGTGATCCGATCATAATACCTCGTTCACGTCAGAGTGCTATCTCTGTCTACAGCTGTAGAAAGTGTGATGCCAACATGAAAACACATTTGCTTTCTCTGGTGTTGCTGACCTGGAAGTAAGAGCTCTCACACAGGGTGTCATGGCAGATGTCCAGGTGGGTCTGTGGTGAAGGCTGGGCTCCTTCATTTTGGGCCTGGCCCTCTGCCGTGGGCACGCTAAGCTGGCGAGCCTGGGCAAACGATTGGAGGTAGTGGGCTGCCACTGTCCAGAACTGAAGATCCGACTCATCTCCAAACAGCCTGTTAGACACAACCACAACAAGAAAGCATCAGCTGGGCACAGAGTGGATAATTTTCTCTCTGGAGTAGTTAGTCAAATCCTGCATTCTGAATCATCATGTTGCTCTGTTCCCCAAGTAGTCTGCTCACTAATGACCACAGTTCCTACATCTTCCAGCCCACGCCTAGCTCCTTCAGCAAGCCCCCCACCCCTTCTGCATCTATCTTCCTTTCTTCGTTTATTTTCCTCACTGCCTCCTTTTAACATATTTGTGCAGACACATAGCTGTTGCTAGGCTACCTTTCAACCTTAACAAAAGGGTTGAGAACTTGGATGTTTGGATGGGGAGACATTATATGATCCTGAGCTCTTTGTGAACACGAGGTGACAGTGTTCATCTGTGCAAAGAGGGACTTTGAGAATTTCCAGGTAAATCACAGTTGCAATAATGGGATGCGAACACCACGAAGAAACTGCATTTTCAGCTCAGAATGGCTGTTCTAGGTTTGGAAGACGCTCCAGGGAAATGGGAACTGGAGCAGAGACAAGATCTAAGTTGCTGACACTGGCTCTCATGTCATGCATTTTTTGCAGTAATACAGAATCAGGGTTGTACAGTTACAACTAAAATAAAGAAAACAAAAACAGCCTTTTCTTTTTCCTTATTATCTTTTCTCAGCATCTTGACTATTTTCAACTACTGTATACATTCCGAGGGAAAATAAAATAGCTTCATGGAGAATAAATATGATTGATATTGCACAGACTGGACAAATCAAAACTGAGATGCTGTACACAATCACATGACGTGAAAATTGGCAAGCAATTTATCTGTACCAGGTAATAGCTGTACGTGACTGACATGTTGCTAAAGTGTGACTCAGTTCACCTTCACTTAATGAAAACTACAACCATGACACAAATTTTCCTCATGATGACAGGGCTGTAACAACTCAGTCATCAATTACATCAACTATTCAAATACATCAAATTGTTCATGTTCATAATCAGGGTGTAATTTATCTTCATTCATTTATGTTGATAGCATTACTGTGACATGGCCAAACCTTGCACACATAGGCGGAAATCCCGGGAGGGTCAGGAGGGGACAAGACCCCTCTATCCATAAAGTTGCCCCCCCCACAAAAAATAAAAAAATAAAATAATTCTTAACACTAATTAATAATTTTGAATAATAATTATTTCATTTTCTTATTTTATCTAAAGGGGACAGTGTGCAGCTCAAACTGTATGTCACTATTTGATGCCATATCTTGCTTTGTTTTTTGTTGACACTACAATAAATATGTTTTTTGAAGAATAGTCTGATGTAGTTGCATTATTCAAAGTGTTTCCTCTAGTTTTAGAGCTTATTTTGAGTTTCTAGTTCTTGTAAAGCTACTTTGGTGGACTGAAATTAGAACAGTGAGCAAAGAAATTTGGTTAGAGGATTACTGCTTTTAATACCATTATTTAAAACATGTGAACATGCTGAGGGCTCAACACTATACAGCAAGTTTCAAAGGAGCGTGAGAGAGAAAGAGGGAGGTACAGTAGTGCCAGAAAGCATTTTTTTCATGCCCCCTCCAGGAATTACTCTCTGAAATTTTGCTGTTTATTGTCCGCCCCCAATAATGAAATGGGATTTTCGCCCCTGCCTGCACATATACAGGAGAGTCTGAGTGTTGAAAGAAAGGAAATACTGCAGAAAAAAATAAAAAGATAGCGTGATGCTTTGTTCACTGTGCAGACTTGCAAACTAGAGAGCTAGCTACCTTTACTGAAAGGGGAAAAAAACACTCAGCAACTGCTACATTATTAATTGCCATACAGCTACTCACAGCTACAATTCTGAAAGGTTGTGCTTACTAAATTAGTCATTTGCTGTAGATTAATCAATTAGATAATTGTTGCAGCCCCAGATGATAAGTGATATAGGATTATGGTTCATTTAACACATAAAATTCTTGTTGCTCCACAGAGAGAGCTGTTTTGAATGAAGAGTAATATAACTTTGGCATTTTGCATATGCAAACACATAAAAACGACAGCAGAGCTGAATCGAACCACAATGCAACAAGATACAGCTGCCAGGCAAGTATAGTAGGTTTTAATTACTTGCTTTTTGAAATATGTCTGTTACTGTAAAAGTGTATAGTATAGGCCCTTTTTTGATTGCCACTTAATGATTTATTTTAAAACCAGTCAATATATCAGAAAGCAACACATCAACTCTAATTCTTATTAACTAAATGCACTATACAATAAATGTTTTGACCCCTGAGGATTTATTCCACTGATTTGTGACCATGGACACACAATGCAACAGCATGGCAACAAAGGCAGAGGGACAGCTTTCATTCTTTTCACAGGAGGCGGTCCCTTGATGCCTGATAGCAAATCCTGACAGTCAGTGTCTGTAGTGGAGCTTGGGGGTGACAACAACCCAATTCTTCATGAGGACAGCTGTAGTGTGTAAACAGTGGTAACCTCATGCTGACTTGTAACTCACCGTGAGACCAACAGGCAACGCTGCAGCAAGCTGAGCTCAGGGTCCTGCAGCACACTCTTTGTATCACTGGGGAGCCAATCAGAGGGAGACAATCAGAACACAATATGAGCCAATTAAACTTCACACACAGCAGGCCAGTCTGGCTGATTCTGAAGATTCCTCTTATCTGCTGACTGATAGAATACAAGATCCTCTGGCCTGCTGTCTACACACAAAGTATCCCAGACAGCGTCTGCGAGCCGGGAGCACATAAACACGACAACACGTGGCACAGACACATTGGCATGCACATACAGCCACAAACACACACACCCACACACCCACACAACTATACCCACCCACACACATGCACCAACAACTAAAGCTGTAACTTTTTAAGTCGACAAGACGCTGACAATAAAAATGCCACGAGAAGACAGAGGAATAATAACTCACTTAGACAAGGAGTTGAGCTGCTCCTGGATCAGGCCTTTTATCTCATCTTTCTCATTGTAGTCCCTGGAATAGAGAGATCAAACTCGGTCAAACCACTTCTCGCATCTCCCTAAAATAAAACCTGACCTGATATTAAATAGGAAGCAGGGAACCCATTCATTAGGAGAAGTCAATCTGTGGTGTCAGGCAATAATAGATAACTCTATTTTAATATTTATGCTGAGGTTAGGGAGCATCCTCAGTGCGCTGCAAATATAGCAGAGTGAATTATGATAAGCCAGACATTCAGCAGGGTGAGTGTGTTCAGTGAAACAGAAGAATGCCAAGCCGAGGGCTCAACTAAATGGGGGATAATTACATCAAGCTATAGTTAAACACAGAGGCAGCTATCTGACAGAGGAAAGACATTTCCCTGCTCTCTCAGGATAGCCTCTGCTGTTCACTTGTTCACAGAGGTGAGGTGCTCACAATGGTGATTTGGTATTTCTTTTATGGCAGCTATAAACGCAGCATAGCTGGCAGGAATTATGGCGGTATGAGATGGATGGAACGCCTCAGGTCTGGTTAGTCCAAAATTGATGGGATTATTTTAAATTCCAGGCCCTTAACTATTTCTTCTTAGCAATCTGAATCCATAACACTTCCCTTATTGGTTGCTTTATTAAATTTACAGACCTTTACAGAAATTCCCGAAAGATGCCAGTCATACCACAGCGTTTATTCTTGTACTGACAGTGACTCAAAAAATGACTCCAGCCCCCAAAACCGAACATGTGCCAAGTAACTATCTAATATGTGGGAGACTAGCTATAGGGTTGCAACGTGATGTACTAAGGCTCAAGATGCAGACTATGCACCCATAGTAACACAGCAATAACAAAAGGCATGACTGGAGCTTTTATCAGAGAGCAGCCATACTTTCGATCACATATTCATTGCCATGCTCACGCTGCTGCTGTGCACATAAACTACAAGGCAACAGCTCTTGTGCTGCAGAGAACTGAACTGAAAAAAACTCTGCATCCCCCAGAATCTCATTAGACTACACACAGTAGACCAGAGAGGAATTGAGAGCTAAGCAGTTTGATTGTAAATTTAACACGTGCATTTAAAAAAAAAAAATTAAAAACAGAGCAGGAAAATGGGAATCAATGACTGGGATCAATGAAGCAAATTTCTATCTGATTGGTTTCTGGAAACAATGGAAATGGGTCTCACATCCCGGCTCCTACCCGTGATAACTAGTGTCCATGTTAAATGAACTGCTGTAGTTAGACATTTGCTTTGTGAGCCCCTTCCTGGTTCACAGACACCTTGTTGAGTCCAGACACAAAGAAGCACAACACTACACTTTGTTTAAAAGCCGTCTGCATATTCTGAGTCCTAGATAACTTTTTTTCTGGTTTGATCTTCAGGTTTTACAAGCACATGAACTGAATAAACTATTAGCAGAAGAGACAGTTTCTTGGGACCGTAAGGGGATGTTACACTTACACCTGAGTGATATCCATGGTGAAGGTCCCTGACCAGGGCTGCAGCAGGAGGAAAGCCTTGAGGGTGAGGGCGGCTCGGGGAAGCAACAGGTAGGGACACCACACTGGGTCTGGGCCGAATCAGAACAGAGCATTAAGTGATGGCTGTTAATTAAGGTGGAAGAATAAATCAATAATACAATTTCAACTTGCTTTGCACAAATAGCACATTTGAGTTCCCGTGACATGTATTTGTCTGTTGAGGGCGTTTTCTTCCTCAGTTAGTTACTGTGATGTATCACTGCTGATTATCTTACAGCATATATCATATTACAGAATTGTGGGTATCATGATACCATCAATATTGTGTGTAAAATTGTGATAGCATCAAATCATGAGTTACCTAGTGATTTCCAATCCTACTGTTTGTCATTAGTCCTCTCATGTCACATTTCATTAGACCCCAGAAACAACAGGCCAGGGATGTTATGGATTAGCCTCAACCGCTATCGTGTCTACATCTGTTCCTGCAGATTCTGTCTGTGAATGTGATGCTTGAATGTTTTCAAATTTGTTGTGCAAATTCATAAACCCTAGAGGAAGAACTGCAGTGATTTTGGCAACCCCTTGGCCTTCTCTTTCCACCATCAGGCCAGACATTCAGTTAGTGAACACAACAATGTTAGCACTAATGTCAGTAAACAGATGTGTTGTAGGGTAGATTAGGAAGACTAAATAATTCCATTATTAGGGACAGCCATACTTAATACAGTCCCCTATTGATTTGCCAAACTGATGAACTCGGGTCAGTGCCACTGGAGATTCTGGTCTTTTTCAGGGTAGACCCTGGTGTCATTCAAAAACAGCATGTCTAACCAAATAACATTAAAAAGAAATATCTTCCAATGAATTATGTACTTCATTGGGTCTAGTTCCCTCCTATCTCTAATGATACACATTTTTTCTTGAATCCAACTGCTTGCTCTCTTCCAGTCCCGTCTCACCAGTCAGGTCCTGTTCATCCATGCGGTAACTGGCAGACTTCATTGCCATCTCCAAAACTCGGATACAGCCATCATCAGAAGCCAGCACCACCTTGTCCGATGTGCACCAGTCTATGTCCAGGATACGGTAGTTCACATTTCGACCAATCCGCATGCTGCTCACCATCTGGACCTGCAGGAGGGAAAGACCAGCACGTGGTAATAAAGTTCAGCATGTGTCGTAATGTAAGTTACTTTTAAGGCATCTGCTACATCTCTAGGGAGGCAGAAGACGGACAGTTATTCTACAAAATTCAAAAGGTGTATAGCAGTTACTATGAAATTCCCGAAACATTATTGGATTTGATATAATAAGCCTGTCAAAAACTGATAGGGTCCAGATAAGACTGCAAAACTCATTTATGCTGGCTATAGCAGGATGCAAAAAGGAAGTCTCTGTGGACAAACAGGCTTTTCAGAAAGAGGTCTCCAAAACCTCTCTCCCTGGCTTGTTTATGAGGATTGTATGGGAGTCATTGTAACCCAGCTGTCAGCAGAGCACTGAAGCGTTTCAGAGATCTCTCCTCCACCTCTATCCTCCCCCCCCATCTCTTATTCTCACTGCAGCTTGCTCCATCTGTTGTCTGCCTTTACTGCCGGGGAGAGAAAGTGCATTTTATCTCGGCTCCTCATAAGAAACTCATCCATCCACCAATACAGCGGTGCTCCATTGGGACTACCTCCCTCCAGCCCTCCTCTCCATACAGTTTCCACCCATACAATCAAACATTTATCTGCGTCCACATTCATCTTCGGTTCAATATATTTTAAGCATTATTTGCTGTTGAGTAAGCTCAGCTCAAACTAATATTGTGGCTTAGCTACAGATTACAAACAAACAAATAAAAAAGGGCTACTCTATGACATTAGATCTGGTGATGAACTGAAATGTTTGCCGGGAGCATTTCTAAATGAGGTCTAATGAAGACTCTGCAGAGAAGGGACTTTCCAAAATTCAGTAAACAAAGTTTAAGAGAAGGAGAAGATGCATGACACTTAGAGGTACCAGGATCATCTATCCTGCTATGGCGGGGTCTATTAGTGTCAGCTGAAAGCTTTTAGGGCTTTTCTGTGGTGTTGTACAGCCCACTGATTCTTTAAAACGAAGGGACAATTATAGTGGATGTACTATTACAGCAAACATTGCTGCTTTGAGAGAGCACATTAGTAAAAATAAATATATTTATATTCCACCACAACACTGCGGTGCTTCAGTGACTGCAGTCCCACTGAAACACATTAATCCTGCCACTGTAAATCCTTCTTTGGTGAGTTTGAGAAACTTTCCAGACCATTTCCATTTCATCTGAGTTATGTTCTGTTGGTATGCCATCAAGCAATGCAAGCTGGGCATTTATGATGTATAACAGTGAATCAATCAATAAATTAACCACACATTTTTGTTCTGGTTTTTGGCAGGCTTCATTGTGCAGGGCCTTACCTCTTTGGTGTCCCAGACCTCTGCTCCATCTGTGTACATGACCAGCAGCTTCTGGTTGCCTTTCCCTGGGGCAAAGCGGATTTTTTTCACCCAGCCACGGTGAGTGGGGATTCCCCTGGGTCAAACAAAAGGATTAATCACTAAACACCCAAGGGGACACTAGCGCCTGTGCCAATGCATCACAGAGAAACAAGCCGTTACCTGGACAAACGAGCCTTGAGGTCCCAAAAGTTGAGGTTTCCATCCACGTCTCCAAGCACCAGCGTGTCTCCTTTCCAGGCAATGCATGCAATGCTACCCATACTGCCCTGCAATAGAGGAAGAAAATACAGATACTCATTAACAGAGGAAGGACAGAGTAAAGTGGCTACCTAGACACACACTTGCCCCTTGTCATAGATTCCCATTCAAACAAGCATGCTCATGCACAAAACCTAAATATCCATTTTGCATTTCTGATAGCTTGTTTGATATTAACCATGTTGCCTCTTATATATAAGGATACTTTCTACTGTCAACAGAACATAGTGTAAAGATTAAAAACTTAGTAATGCTAACAAGCATAAGGAGTCCCAAGCAGCATCACTAGTGAGCCAGATGCACCCTGCAAGTTCCTAGAGTGCCTGTGTGTATCTATAAAAACATCAAAGGGCTATGATCCTATGAGGGTAACAATCAAGGAGAAAGATGCTATGATGTTCACAAGTCACATGTCTTATAATCACTGCACTGTAGGTGCAACCTCAGCCTGAGAAATGGCTATTGCCAATTGTATAAACACAACCATACTTCTGCATTTGATCTCTGAGTTAGAGTGTGAACAGGAAGAGGAATTAAAAAGAAATCTGTGGCAGCCAAGTGGTAAAAGAGGCGAGACATTGCTGAGTCGAAGCAATGCAACACTGAAAGATGGAGTGCAGATGTGAAGACATTAAGTGTCAGCTCACCTTCAGTGTGAACACTGGATGATACGACAAAACTTTTTAGCAGAGTTTACGTCAGTTTCTCGACAGAGAGATGAAGATCCTATATCATCCTGAAAGGATTATAAAACCTATGGGGGTATGCAAATCTTTGAGCAGTGAATCTGCAGCCGTCTTGGAGATAAGGCTTTAAATCCCCAGGTAAACCTCCGTTGTCTGTCTGTGTGATACTAATGGATGCAGGTGGTGAGCAAGCAAACACAGTCTGCTTAACAATCCAATCTGCTGCTTAGAAATGGACAACTTCAGAATCTGATACACTGTAGTAGCTTGGAATAAGAATTCTGCAGCCAAAAGACACTGAACAATGGGTTTATGCCAGCTCAAAATGAAAATGGGAAATAAGTGAAAAAAAAAATGAGTCCTGTGTGACAGGGCATGAAATTGTGCTGATTTTTCATCGACAAAAGTTGTTAGCAATCAGCAACAAAGGACCTTACATAATCACCCAACTAGGGACAATTACACGAGAACATGAAGAGACAATTAGTCCCAGAGAGTTTTCATAATTCTTCCGATAAACGACTTATCAAATATTAGCCTGCTTTCTATGGTGCTCCTGGAGAAAAAAATGGATGCTTTGACAAATAAACACCTTCTTAAATTTGTGGTCAAAAGATTATTTGTTGTTGGTGGCAGATCTGTTTGTAAAACCATCAAAAAGTCATGCTGCCATGATATTATTACTGCATCTTGCAGTCAACCAGATGAAATAAACCCCTCTCTATAATAATAGCCTGTCTCTATTTATCATCTTGGCAATTTTGGTTGTCAGAGGAAATTACAAGATGGGTTTCTATTAGAAGTTTTACAACCAAATACAGCAGCACTTTCTCATTTAATCTTGTCTTTCTCTGTGTTTGAGTGACACTCTGAATCACTGGAGAGAACACGTGCACAACAACATTATCTGGGACAAACTGATGACACACTTCAAGGCACTCAAACACACACACACACACACACAGGTTGGTGGCATGTGCTATGAAAAATCAGGTTTATAATGTGAAAAAAGAGGAGGCTGCAAATTTTAGTTGACAAAGCTTCAGCTTGATTGCATGCCATTTATGACTGTGTGGCACATTCAATTGGCCAGGTTTGTTGTGGTGCCAACAGCTATATCATCCCCCACACGAGTTAAAAAAAAAACAAAAAAAACCTGAGAGGACACAGGATGTAAAGAGTGACTGCTGATTTTTACTTTGTGGAGGAGGACATTGTACAACCGCTTTCCTACGACCAGAAAGCACTGTTTTGTTTTGTTTTTAGCTCCATAATAAGGTAAAAAGCCCACACAAACACACAGGTTTGACCTGAAAAAGAAATAGCTGGGAGGGAAATGTCTTAAAACGTTTCGGCATCATCCCTCCGTGCTCTTTGGCCTGGGGGATGAAAAGTGCATACCGCTAAGGAGAGGCAACTTTAAAAGCAGTGATACCAAAACAAGGACACAAGAAGAAAGAGAAAGGACATGATAAAAAAACGTGGTTAGATTACACTTTGCTTAAAGAAGTGACTGAATATTGACGGATGAAATGGTGGGGCTTTGAATGTATGAAAATGAAATATGAGGACAGTCAGGGTCACATTACTGAAGAAGAGTATAAGGTAATAGACTAACCACACAGGTTGAGAGACAGAGAGAAAAAGGAGAAAAGAAAAAACATGGGTACAGTAGAAGCAGCAGTGAGGGAGCAGACGAGAAGGAGTGTGTATACAGAAAAGTAGGTCTCTGTGTATTAATAAGGCATTGGCAAATCATGAATTTACATGAGGAGAGACAGAGAGACAGAGGGAGGTTGGAGGTTTGTGTGTGGACTAATGTGGATGACCTTCAAGTGCAGTTCAGGAAGGTAAGAAGGCAACAAAAAATGACAAGGAGGAAGGGAGGAGTGTAGTCTCTGGACTCACGTCAGGTGGGATTCGTGCGCCGTCTTTGACTGTGTTGCCCTCTACAGTGATGTGGTAGACCTGCCCGTCTGTGTCGGTGAATACAAAATGCTCCCTGGCTGAGATGGCCTGGCTCGTCTCCGACTTGCTCTCTGCATCCTGCAGAAGACTGTAGTGAAGGAATAACACCGGTACAGACAAATCCCTCAGATACACATTACTTGACAGGTTTCTTATACTTCTGATGTGAAGTTTCGTGACTGGACTTTTGGTGTTCAGCAGTATATTTATGGCTGATAGAGGCAGGGCAATAACACTAACAACTTGGCCATGTCTTGCTATGGCTGGAGATTACTTTTCAAAACAACAAAAGTGACCATCACAGTGCAATTTTAAAATGACAGACTTCATAGCAGGAGGTAATTATTTTATTTATGTATTTATTTTCGAATGATTAATGAACTGACTGAATTGTAGTATCTTGAGATCAAATTTCTTCTGATATAAAATCATTATTCATGAAGTTAAAGGTGTGTGAGTCAAGGGTGCAACATTTGGTCACAAATAGCTACAGTATGGGTCGAAAATGGAGCTATAACCATATTCTAGTTGGTGATTCCACAGTGAGATACTGGTCTTTTAAATAATACTGGATACTGGCATGTCAGTGTTGTGTACCTTGAGTATGATGGAAGCTCTTCCCTGACCTCAGCTAGTCCGTAAGTGTTTCATATGATTCTATTTATTTCAAATGGCTGAACAGAGAAATCATTCCAGTGTTGTGTGGAATATTTCATGCAGAAGCTTCAGGTTTGGTTTTCGATATCTGGGCGATCGGAGTTGACAAATACAAATATACAGCACATATAGAACAAAAATATAACTGCACAAAGCAAACATTAGTTACCCAGAGGAGAGCACATAAAGTATTATTTAAGAAACCTGCTTCCAGTGTGGTCCTCTTGAGGGATGCCACCCGGGAAAACGCGCAATAGCACCTGCCTCATCCAGTCTTGAGGAGCTGCTGACTCACTAAAAATAATTTCTTTAGCGCCGCTTCAGTGTTACATGATGCTCTAAAAGCCACTTCATTCCTGTATAGAATAACATTCTGGGAAACCTTGAGTACTTCAAACAAAGTGTAGTAGGCACACACATCACATAAATGTCGAGTCAGGTGCTGGACCAATGAAAAGCAGCGATGGAGCGATGGGACTGTAGCTCCTTTAAATGAAATTTATTCAGACATCCACAAAGTCAAAGTGACGTTTTGAGATACATGCTCTTCATCAGACTTAACAAGACATATAGTCGCCATCTTAAATAGATCATGAGCTCTAGTCACATGACTCACGACTATATGTCTTGTTAAGTCTGATGAAGAGCACGTAGGTTGAAATGTCACTTTGACTTTGTGGATGTGTGAGGAAATTGCACTGATGGGAGCTACAGTGTCAGACCTTCGTCTTTCTACAAGAGCTGGATACTAAAAAACTTTTGGAAATGTTCTGACATGACGAAGGTCGAAAATTAAGATAGCCAGTGTGAGCAGTTCAACTGAAAAACACTGGTTTCAGCTTTCAAAGACCCATATCAGTCAAACCATAGTCTAAATGGTGAAAATAGGAACCAAACTATATAATTATGTGTACTGGCACTGAAGATCCGTATTTTTGCCCAGATTGCACAGACATTTTTGTGCAATTACCACACAAAATAACGCTATTTATTTTCCCTACTATTCTAGCACTGCATAGCAACCATGACTCCCAGTGAGCCTGTGTTGCCAGCGTTTTTGTTGCCACCACACACACACACCCACCCACCACCAACCAACCTGATGACTGAGGACTCAACACTGCTCTGCTCAGCATCTGATACAGTCTGTCGAGCCATGGCCTCCCTCGCTGCCATCTGTTTCTTCTTCAGACTCTTCAGGTTGTGGGATGGGGACCACTCCTGTTTACACACACACAGACACACACACACACACACACACACACACACAAATGCAAACCCAATAATAAACCATTAGACAGCAAAAGATATAGAGTCAGGAGCAGGAGGACAGGAAGTGATTTGCACACAGATGCAGCAGTGTCACTATCCTTGACCCTTCTGTCTTACTGTTGGATGACTTGGCTTGAGGTTGTAATCAATATGGAAATGAGGCGGCAACGAGGGGCTGGGGGAGGCAGGCATGTATTATTAAGGTTACTGGGGCTGTTATTCGCACTGTGGAGGATTTTACAGCCCCACTGTAAAGTTTGTCCAGCATAACTCTTCTTTTATGAGCATTTGCCCGGCCTAATGAAGCTACTGTTCCTTGCTGAGCTGGGTGAATTTTTTCAGGCTAATCTTTCAAATGGCCCACACAAACGCTGGGAAGGGAAGGGGCAGGGGAAATATAGACACTATTACCAAGAGGGAGAGTCAACTTGTATTGCTGTAGTACTGACAGTTTGTTTTGTTAATGTGTGTGTGTAAAAGTGCAGACGCATGCAAATACAGCATAAGCGCATTAGGATGAGGGAACGTGAGGAGGCAGTGATGTGAAACGCGTCATTTGCTCTGAGGTTTTTGCTCCCATAAATTATCAATAAAAACAGTTAGTGTTTGGTAAACATGTATTCCTTACAGGATTTTTTTTTCTGCCATTAAACCAGCACGTCAGATTTAGAGATTAAGAGCTGTGCAAAGAAAACCATATCCCTTATGCGTATGTGTTTTAGTATGTGAGTTAAGATTGTGAGTATGTGTCTTATTTGTGTTTGCGCGTGTATTTGTAAGTACCAGCGCGGTGACGGTGGGGAAATTCTTGGCCATCTCTCGAAGAAGAGTGCCTGTCCTGATGTCCCACAGCTCCAGGGGTTTGTCTCTGAACACCACCACCAAGTACTGCCTGAGGAAACACACACACACACACACAATCATAAGAGGCTTAATCTAAAAAACCAACACGTCCACCCCTTTAAGCCACTGTAAATGAGTTCTTGTCACTGGATGCTGAATCGAAAGTGATTGTCAAACACTGATAGTCAAGTGGTTGAAAGGTCTCGACACTAATTAACCGCTGGATGCCGCCTTTTAGAGAGTTGACAAGTCACCTTAGAAGCTCTGTGAACTCAATCTGAGTGTGTACTGTCTCATATTTCAATTTGACACAACAGCAGTGGCATACTTGGCCTAATATTTGAGGGCAGACAGATAAACTGTTGACAGTCCATGTGCTCAGTTTGAGCCTTTAATAGCCAACTCTCTCACACTCCTAAGTAGTGTTGCACAGGAGAGCATACACTCACACGCAGTTACATTTTTGGCCCAACCTGGTAGGGCTTCCCTTTCTTTGTGATATATCACAAGATTTGTTTCATGTTGTCCCCTTTTAGTTTTTTTTCTTTATTTTTTTTAAACTGCGGGACTGTAAAGCCCTTTGAGACTAAATGGTTATTAAGGGCTCTAAATAAACTTTAAGGGGAGGGTTTTCAATCAAGCTCATGTTATCAATACTTTATTATCTCTTCAGTTGTATGAGGGCACATAGAGGTCTATTGTAGTGGTAAAGGAAAAACTAAATAAATAAGTAAATAAAACTGAGGAATATGAACAAAAATATTCCTGGGCAGATTTAGTTTGAGGGTAAAATTGTGAGGAGCAGGCCCTTGACCTAATGTTAGCCGGGTTGTATTTCTGCACCGCCTGGGAAAATTCCTCTCCGGTCAAGTGAATGAGTAATATTTTAACATCCCTGAAAAACTACCATCTCTTTGTCCTTGAGCAAAGCACTGAAACTTCGATGATGCAGAGTTTCTGAACAGAAAATTATCTGATCAGAATCGGTTCAGAAGCATTTGTTGATGGCAAACACATAAATTCAAAATCTGTACATCATTTGCACAGATACTGAATGGAACTGAAATGGAGCTGTAACTAAGAATTACAGCCACCTCGTTTGGATGAACAGTGTTAAATTGACTTTTCAGTTTTCACAATTTCTTTCCATTTTCTCAAACGGACCAAGGACACGTAAAATAAATGAACTGTGAGATCACTATAATCCATCTACCGAGGTCCTTGCCTATTCTTAAAGCTGAAGAATTCACAAATCAACACACACCTATAGCTGTGTGTGCTTACTTTACAGGACAAACAAAAACAGCTGGTAAGGGCAAGTGACAGTGAGTTTATGCCAATTATATTTTTCTAATTTAGTCACAGTTTTCTCCAGAACAATGTATACTTTACTTTTTTATGACTACTTTCATTATATTGAATGTATGACTCATATAATAGAACCACTATGTTTTTTGGTAGATTAATGCTGTTAAATTTCACACTTTTAGGATATATTAGGATTTAAGCATATATTTTTAATGAATTTGTGCGCCAGATAAAACAGTAAACAGCAAATACCCCAAATGTCTTGCAGTCAAAACACATTAAAAATGAAAGGATTTAAAACTGTTTATACAAAGTTGTAAAGATGCAAGTTGGTTTGCTTAATGTTTTAAGAAAAAACTAATGTTTAAAAAAAAACAAAAACGAACCATGTAATTATTAGGAAATGTGAACAACAAGTGAACAAGTTACGTTGTATCTATGTTAAAAAACAAACAAACAAACAAAAAAACAGCAGCATATGTCCTACAGGTATTTGTATGTGACTGGCCTAAATTTTAAAATTGAGTCCCCCTGGTCCAGCATTTTTTAACTGTTTTTTTGCACTGCCCTGAGGCACATAACTTGTAGTGACACAAAAATAGGATAGGAGTAGGGAAGTTCGCAGTTCAAAACTTCCTTGAATCACATTTACTGGTTTAAGCTGACTATTTGTTTCATTTATTTATTTATTGATTTTTATACATAAACTTTAAGGCAATCAGGAAATGCACTGCCACAAGTTTCAATGCTGACACACCATACTAAATAATGATTACCGCAATCAATGAAATGCAACAGACATAGAGACATACTTTGCACACTTGACATCAATAAAATTCATTAAGACAGCTGCATAAAGATTTTAATTAATGACCAGTTTGAATTATCGAGCTGCTTTGTTGACCATACACAGGTATGTCGGGTTAAATGAAACTGTTGTAACTTTTATCTAACGTATTTCTTAATTTTTTTAAACACTGGAGAACATGAACGATTTAATTATTAAAACAGCTAAAGAATGTTTCTTGTATTTTTGTCTTTCAGCGGCAGCATGGTCTGAGGCGGCGTATTTTCAGCAGCAGTGACGAGAGAAATTCTATAGGAATACTGCAGACAGCAGCGTGTCTGCTTCCTCATGAAGGTGCATCTTGGCAAAAAATAAATACAAAAATAAAACAAAAAATAGACTGCTTGACTCAACTCTCAGTCGACTGAAGGGGACTGTGGTTGTTGGTATGACATGTTGACACTCAGGGGGACATTCCTATAAAAAGGTATCATTAAGACTGTATAACAAAAGCAGTGTCATTATGGCTCAACTGATAGCAGTGTCCATTCACTGAAAGAAGGTCCTCGGCTCAAGCCCACACCCTGTACCTATATATTTTTAGTTAGTGCTTTTCATACATGAGCATATATTATTAAACAAATAGGTTTCAAGAGTGACCACTTTTTTTCTTAAGTGTCACTCCAGCACCATTGTCCTAGATATTGCACAGCTCTCTTTCTCTCGCAAACATCCCTGAGACTCTCTCTTCTTTATCTGCCCTGTTCTTCTGTCCCCTCATTCCCTATCAGCACCATACATTTTTCACTCTCTCTTTGTTTGCTATTTAATCTGCTACCTCCCTCCCATTATTTGTCTCTGGTTCAGCCTGGTCTTCAGAGGAGCCCGTGGCTGTCATTGGCTCATGACTGGCTCTGACAGAACATCAGAGAGAGAGCAAGAGCACTGCCTGGCCTCTTGGAGGAAATATCCCCCAGCTTACTGACAGCTCTGAGCTTTAATCAGAAACACCAGGAGGGGAATGGAAGGAGAGAGAGATGCAAGCGTGGGGGGATGACCCTGAGCAGGTACAGTGAAGGTTATGGATGTGTGTGTGTGTGTGTGTGTGTGTGTGTGTGTGTGTGTGAAGACAGGTGCTAGCAGGTATTATATGAGTATGGGTGTGTGCCTCAGGTACAGGCATGGCGCACAGGGAATCGTATGGTGCTGATGGTGTTTAGTTTTTCGAATGGTGAGGGTGAGGTGGGCAACTCACTTGAGATGAGACACTTTAATCATCTCAATGGGTGGCTCGTCGTTCCCTCGCTCACCTCTGAAAGCGAAGCATCTTCCTGGAAGAGAGAGAGAGAGAGACAGAGAAAAAGAGTGAGGCAGAGGGGCGACAACAGAAAGCAAAAGACAGGTGTCTGTCTTTTCACTGGCAGAGAGGCCGTTTCATTACATTTCACTCCAGCACTCCAGTGTCCTGGTTTCATGTCTTTTGACAGAGCGTGGAGAGCAAACCGCTGACAACTTATTCTCGCCGCCTGGCCAAATCTCTGCTTTTCATTTGCAAGTTTCCACCCAACACAGCAGACATTATGCAGAACACCAAAGACCCTCAGAACAAAAACAACAATGCCCTTCAGGTGTATTGTATCATATTTGACTAAGGAAGTGCTGATCTGCTGGTGCAGAGGACACTTAGGAAGGTGGCCTGTTTAAAATGTGCAAGTGATGGAGCAGCCTGTTCTCAAAACTTATTTTGTGGAGGCTAGAGGGCCTGACCTCCGACAGGTGTCTGGGGACTGTGATGTGTGTGTCACTGCCAGAGGGGATGAAGTAGCTGAGCATACGGTGTGGTGGAAACTTTCCCGCAGTGTGTGTTTTTGTAACTGTAATCAAGCTGTTAAGGACAAGATGCACCTTACAGTGGTGAAGCCCTCTTCACCTTTTCACATTTTGTTTCCTTATTTCTACACAGTGGGAAAGGTTGTTCATCCTGATTATACAGCCTCAATTACCCACTCTTCACACCATCAGCCTGTGCTCCCTGATCACAGGGTAGCATGAGACACAATTACACACATACACATAAACAAATGCACATCTTAAGGGCTTACATACAGCACATGGTGTAGCACAGATCACATAAAAACACACCCAAGAGCATAAACACAGGTGTACATCTTAGAGCACCCCAGACCATGTCCACACTCAGCCGGGCAAATTTGAAAGTGTTGTTTTGGTTTTTGACCCATCCTACACACCACTAGTGTTTTCAGACCACTTTCCAAAAGCCAGTTATTGACAAAGATAGATGCCAGAGTGCTTTAACTGTGTTTCATGTTCTCACTACTAGATTAAAGCCTAGATCACATGCTAATCCTTTGTCAGCATTTTCAAAAACAAGTTTTCCATCATTTCCACAACACTAGACTAGCATTTTCAAATTTACACACTAAGAGAGCATTTTTGAAAAAACCCAAAGTGTGTTTGGGGAAGGGGTTTGATATGTGTTTACAATTTTTCCCAGCTTAGTGTGGCCATGGCCTTGCAATCAAAGTGCAGACCAGCCTCGTATGTCAATCTCTGTGGCTGCACCAGAGTGTCTCCAGATTTCATCAACTTCACACTTTGAAAGACCTTCTTAATGCCACATATCAGGAAATATAAGGTCAGTGTTGCAAGTCCAACTAGAAGAGTGCACTCAGCCAAGGGCAGATCTCCACGAGCCGTGTCAACCCTCATAGTCAGAGGCCAACTGTATCGTCAAACGTTCTTAACATTACAAATTAAATTACTGAATGATTCAAATATAATACAGTACGGTATAGAAAATGTACCATAAAACTTCCGAGGCCTCTCGACTTAAGCTATTTCTTGTTCTCTCTTTATCCATTTCACTTTGTGACACACATTATACCTGTGGTCAGGAATCTATGGTTTGCAAGCCATAGATTCCTGACCACAGGTATAATGTGTGTTGGCAGTATACCAGCTGCTAGGGTAGTTGACTGACAGCTGTGATAACAGATAGGAAACTGAGTTACGAAAGATAAAATGAGGTTCAAAACTTCAACTCTGGTAGAAGTGCCCTGAGCTGCACTGGAGCTGCGAGCTCGCCACACTGAACTGCAGACGGGTCAGAGTAAGTATCTGTGTTATTACACTGATTTCTTGGAAAGGGAGCATAACAGGACATCACATTTTTAAGACTGCTAAAACTCTATTAAATGCTTTTAACTGTGTCCAAGAACTTTATAAGCCCTAAGTATGAATAGCTCAATTTAAAACATTTTATCACTTTTTAAAGTCCAACAGACACCAAGTCAGAGCCAGACACACATACTGTGCATTATGCTCTTTCTCTCTCTCCTGCAAATACACACACACACACACACACACACACACACACACACACACACACACACACACACACACACACACACACACACACACATCACACACAAGCAGAATAGCTTCCTCTCTGTCATCTGCTTCAGCAGCGAGGTGTTTGTGAGTGACAGCTCATCATGGTATTATCATCAGTGCAGTGTTTCTGTAACAGTCAAAGACAG
>OMLB01018081.1:0-16615 GCA_900302555.1 Myripristis jacobus | reverse complement strand
CCAAACAGCTCAACCGTGGCAAACAAGGAGAAATAGCTGAGAGGAAATGAATGTCAGCAACAAGCACAACTCGTCCGACAACCAAGCCATGCAAGATGTATTGTTAACACTTTCTATTATAAGCCTACAGTGGAGGCCATTGTGACAGAGAAAGCAAAAGTGGGTTAACATGAAATGAGGGGAAACTCCAGTGTATTGAAATTTTGGCGTGTTTGCAAGAGAGGGAAGTTGCAAATTTCATCATGAAATAAAAAAAATTCTTCCCAAAGGAATTTATAAAACCACAGATATGACACTGGTCACAACTTCCGGCGATAAAGAGATTTATTTACAACTCATCAAAAGTACAGAGGGAAAGTATGGATCCTGAGGCTATATGTGTTGTCAATTTTTATGGCAAAGATGAGGGTTGGAATGATGATTGTTTCATGACACACCTCCCAATGAAAGAAAAACAAACAAACAAACCCCAAATAAGATCTTAACATTAACACACATCCAAAAATGAAATAAAATCAGGGCACATTTGATACTGAGTGTCAAAAGTCTTCTTGGTGGGTTAGGGAGCTCTTTAAAGCACAAATGAAACCCAATATATCAGTATCACCTTGACAACCATGTATAACATAACATACAGACTTGCTATAAAAACCTATGTAGACATGTGACAAACAATGTACAATATCAAAGGCTTTTATGAACTGCTAAGATTGTTTGAATAAAATGCCCATCTTAAACTGATTAAAGGCACAAAACCATTTTTTTGGTTATGTCTAATATGGCATCAAGGCCTCTGGAAATGGGAAAACAATGATTGTACTGAGACATTTATCACAGCAGTGATAATTGTGCATAGCAAAGACTTCCAACAATTTCTATAGCCTTAGTAACACTACTGTCTGCACCTAAACCCTCATTCTTCTAGGATATTGCCTTTTTCTTATGTCTCCTGTGAAGTTTGAGCCAGTCGCTCCAAGTTAGAGCTAGAGGTACCAGATTATTCAAGAGACAAGTCAACCTGTTGTTTGCATCACAGTTCCATTTATCTGACAATTAACATCAAACCAATCTTGATGTCTCTCATAGTTCTTGTAACAAAACTTTTATCCAAATATATTTCTCTGAAGGTTTAATTACACAGGACAGGGCTTTGCATGCCGTCCTGTCATTAGGTTCACTGAACTCCTGAAAATCTTAATCTGGCTGGAGTCACAGAATCTGGAGGCAGTCCAGACTGAAACACATCCATGTCTTAGTTCGGAGAGATTTGGTGGTATGTAAAGTGTCAGGTGGGGCAGGGGCAGAGACACAGAGGACTCTTTTAGTCGTTGGCGGTAACAGCGATGGGGTTGACATAAGCAGCTCCCTCCAGGTCCTCTACCCGTTTCCTGCGCAGGTCCGCCGGCGGCCTGGGAGGCGGATTCTGAGGAGGGATCTTGATGCTCTCTCCGACTGGCTTTCGGGTCGGCTCCTTCTGTGGAAGAATGGGCACCCACTGTTCACCGTGGATTGCTGCCTGGAGAGTGAGAGGATGGTAAGTAATGCAAGTCATGATGATGGATGCCTCAAACACACATCATTAGACTTATTATTATTATTACTACTGTGGCTGGCTCCAACACATTTTTTATTACCATTGTTGCAGTTTTGTCTTTGACCAACAGCTTAGCAGTTTGGCCAACAAATACGACATTTGCAAAGGTGTGTTTGGTGTGTGAACACTTTCTTCCAATTTGAGCTAGTTTCTCTTCTATCTGTTAAGTTACCATGAGTGTGTGTTAATGCCACTCATCCACGTTCATTTCTTTGCAAAACAAATGACCTGCTATATACGCTATTGGGTGTGATTCAAACTTATTATTAAAATGCCAACAGGAGAGGAGTGATGAGCTGAAACATTATCAGTGTAATTCAGGGGTCCTCATACTGCATATTCAGGGTCATAGCAAAAGTCATCATTACACAAACTCGGCCCTGTGGAATGTCTGTAATCTTAGTTGGCATATAAAAGTTCAAAATACCTGAGTCATACCACTGACTGCAAGATTTCATAACTACAGAGTCATGTCTCAATACAGATACCAGTAATGAAACAAACCCTTCCTTGTTGCCATTTCCTTGTTTCTGTCGACTCTTCCGCGACCCACCTCAGCTAACAACTTAATGACTGTTGCCAGTATATGGCATGCTATAGAAAGGGTGGAAACTATTCTGGTGAAATCTGCGGTATTAACTCACTCCTAGGTAGATAAGGCTGGAAATGCCCAGGCAGACGCATCCGAGGACAGTGGCGAGCATAAACCCTCCAGGGACACACAGCCTGAAAGACAAAGAAAGAAAACAGAGAGCAAAAGGTCAAATCACCAAGCTGATATTGTGTCCTGCTGGAGAGACAATGAGAATGGAAAGAATGCTGTCTAGCAAAAGAAAAACAAAAATAGTCTTGTGAACCTACGCTGCATGTAGGAAAGCTCTGACATAGTAGTTCCTGGTCAGTGGCCCGAAGGATTTGACACATACAGTGAAACAGTACTGACCCCTGAGAAAACAAGAAACAACAGCAGAGACAAGCTTTACTGAAAAACACAATGATGATCATCACAGAGCTTAATATTCCTGCATGTTACATAAATAGAAATATATATACGGCATCACTTACGTCCTTTCCACACTAGTGCCCTTGCTCCTTTTCCCTCTTGGGTACTCCAGCAGACACACAAACACCCCTGCAGCTCTGGGCATCTGTCAAGGCTGTAACATTGCTCTCAGCTTTCTCTTAGTTACACAACATAAACTGTGACAGAGCATCGTGTCTATATTAAAAATAAACAAGAACAGAGGAGGGTAACAGTGTGAACTGAGCCAGCAGATAAGATGAGCCACCTGCTTTATCAATGTAACCGTGAACAAAATTACACATGTGGTTGCAGATTGAGGAAGATCACTTCATTTCCTCAAATGTGTGGTGAAGGAGAGTGCATGGAGAAAATGGTAAGATGGACAGGTGACAAAAAAAGTGTTTAATAAAATAAAGATGTGATTCTTGTTTCAAAATGCAATTCAATGCCTTTGAATTTTTTTTTATTATCTTAAAGTAGTCGAATGTTTTAGAAAGCACCATATTTGGTCAAGTTTAACCATAAGATTGCCACATCCTTTTACTGAACTGTCCTCATACGCTGTGTAATGTGTTGGACCTTAAAAATGGTATCAGCTACAGAAAATGTTTGAATTTCTAGTATAGTATACATAGTACATACAGACAGTATGTACAGCAAGTACTGTGTGAAATACATACACATTTAATGTGATGTAGTAGCACAAAATCCCACACAGATTTTAACAGTTGGGGGAAAATCCTTTTTTGGTGAGAAATTGGATGTTGAAGAGTGACTTGAGTTTGAGGGAAAGTCCTGTATTTGTTGGCTGTGTGAAGATTAAAGGATACACTCCATAAGCAGCAAACTGCCAGCCTCTGAACTGGCCAGCCACCCCCACTATACCACCAGTAAGGAGAACTGAAAGGAGGAAGCAGGAAGATTTAAAATAAAATACCTAACAGTCCTATGAGACAACCATTTTCTACTAACGCTGAAATGGATTGTGGAGCAATTTTTAAAATGCAGTTTTTAAATTTTACAGGTAGTTGAACCCAACATTTAGGGAATTTCTGCAATAATAATAATAATAATAATAATAATAATAATAATAGGACTAGGAATAATGACAATTAGAGCGTCAAACTGGTGAATAATTACAAATAAATCAACTTCAGCTGACAATATGACATATACAACCAGATACATAATCCTGTGAACTTTCCAAGCATTACCTCCGACACAACTCAGTGAAAGAACAAAGTTTTGCGGTCTACTTACTGAGTCCCGATGCCAGGGCTTGCTCATTGGCCCACATTGCCCACTCTATTTTGCCCATAGTGTTCACCTAAACAGTCGCTCTGCTCGCTGCTGAAAGCCCTAGGATCTCTACTGTCAGCTTTGATTGTTGTCACCAGGAAGAATTTGTAACAAAGGCAAAATCAAGAGGTAGAGGCGGGCGGACAGATTGGCCCGTCCCAGGACCCGTCGTCATTTCCGATGGGACTTACCATAAAGCAGGAGGGGCGAAACAGCGCATTTAATAAAGTTAACCTCCGTGTACCCCATTTCACATAAATTTGTTAAAGATAAGCCTACAATGATAGATTGATAGATAAAAAAGTAATTAATTAATCAATTGTACTTAGACTGCTTACTATAATGTATACCATAAATCTATGTCATAAAAGCCAAAATAGGGGAGTAAAGACTTTTCTACAACTTAAAAAGATGAGTAAACTGCCCCAAGGCTATACAACGTGCTTTCCATCTCCTTTAGATGGATCATGAATATTTCTAAGACATATTCTATTTTCCAGGGACAAAGTTAAACTCTTATCTGACACTTGTGATAAGCAATAGATAACCCACATTGTTAAAATACTGCATCTCCAAATGAACTGACCAAGAGACCTCACATTAATTATATACACTAAAATATATTTTATTATAACATACAGCACAAATAGAATCATTAAGTGCATCTGAAATCCCGTAATACAACACACTGTCACAAAGGGAAGATTTGCAATTTTTACACCAGGATATTGCAATGGGACCTTTGATATGTCCCTCTTGATGCAGAGATACTGTGCATAGCCCCTGTGACACTGTTTATTCATTTCTTCAACACAAGTTGGAGCACAAGGTGAGTTTGTTCAAGGGCACGCGGGCAGTGTTGGCAGCCCTCTATCACGAGCTCCCGGCTGCTATACTCCTTGATGTTGTTGACTGAACCTACCAGTCGACCTCCTGCCCTCTGGGACCCTACAGTCACACTTCCTGCTACGTTCATTTTTTGCATGTTTATTCAGGAGAGACAGAGAGATTGGCATACATAGAGAAATAGAGAATTAGATATAAAGTTACAGGAATAGAAAGAGAGGGGAAGATAATAGAAATAGGTATAAAGAGAGATAGACCAAAACAGATTGATGAATGGAGAGGGATATGAGCATCCTGGCTAAACAATGGCGAGAGAGGTGCTGTGTTTTACTGTGTGACTGTGTTTTACTGTATATAAACCTAGTTACATATGACTGATACAGACTATATCTAGGCTAGGGATTCCTGTTGCTCAGGGGACGACTGCGTCTTCACGGCTGTCAAATGTCCCTCTTAGGCAACCCATCAGATCCGAGCAGATGCTGGTCAGGATCCTCCACAACACGAGGGCCTGGCCCCACCTTCAACACAGAACAACAAAACAGTGAGCCAGTGTGATGATGTAGGCCTACCAGCATAAAACACACACCTGTGGGATTCCGGTTAAATTTACAGTGCGCACAATATTGAGTCATTAGCGCTGAATCATACCTTGATTTTTTAAAAATGTACACAGTTAATAAACTTCATGAGATCAGGAAGTGTGGCAGATGTGTCATTTCTAAGCCCAAATACATTTTTTTAGTACATAGATTGATCACAGATTGGATTCATTCTCTAGGGTGACATTTAAGAGCTGACAACTGTATCACAAGATGTACAGTATTCAATAGTAGTCGATCAGCTTAATTGGAAGTAAAAACATGTCAAAACTGAATGCAGAAAAAAGGCACAATTACAAATAATGTATACATTCAGTGAGCATAAAACAAATTAAAGGGGCAGTACAAAGCAGTAAATTAGAAATTACTGGATAATATATCTAAAGAGCAAGAAATAAGATTTTTCAGAGCACATGTCCGTGATGCTTATGGAACATTTTTGATAAAGAAGTAAGTGTCCCGTGTGAAAGGAGTGGCCCATGAAAACATCAGCTCTGTGATGGTGGGTGGGTGTGTGTGTGAGTGTGTACCTTGGTGCTGATAATGTAGCTGATTCCTTTAGGCATGGGCTCTAAACCAATGGCTTGCTTCAGCTCCTGAGAGACAACAGCAGGCCTAACTGGAGGACCTTTTATAAACCTGTGGAGGGAGAGAAGGAGACTGTCTCACTGGCACATTGCGAGGAGGTTGAGAGAAAATAAAACACACCCAAACACAAAATACAGTAGCACTTCATTTTCAGTGTCACTGAAGCCATAAAATACCTTATCTCTCTGTGTACATCTCGCTCATGTGTGTTTTAACATTTTGCAAAGGACTGCGCATAAACGCTGAGTATATCCGGTGAACGTCAACTCACTGTCCTCCGTTGGTCTCTGGGGGGAAGAAATGTTGAACCACCTGGATGAACTCAGCCACATGCTCCTGCAGAGTGTAAATCACAGCGTTCGGCCCTGCGTCGAAAGTGTAGGCCACCTAGAAGCGAACAAGGGAATATCATCTGCAACTGTCATATCAAAATGAACGCATTCTCAGTTCCCCACGGCGGTAAAACCACCCCACAAGTTTCACATCTTCATTGCACCATCTCAGAAATTCAAGAGCATGAACAGCTGCAAATTCTCAACACTGAAATAACTCACAATCAACAATGAGCAAACAAATGATACATGGGCCACAGCTGAACGTGTACACTTTAAAAAACAGAGACTTTAAAAGGAAGGAAATTAAATTATCGGGCTGTGACCCAGGGACAGGGAATCTTACCCTTGCACTGCATTAAAGGAATACTCCAGCATTTTGTACAAAATACCCCTTTTTCTGACATCATGTTTGATATCATTTTCATATCTGTACATCCAGTAGCTCAGGTCCTATGGGTTGCATTTTGTATTATGGGAATCAATAGCCTAGCTCCGTCAAAGTGAAGAAATAAACCTTACGGCAACTGTGAAGTTATTTACACAGTGTATTGTGTGTATTTGAAATGCATGTCCTGGAATTAAAAAAAAAATGAATAAAGAAATAAAGAAAAAAGAGAGAAGAGTCATTTTTGGAAAAGTTAACTTGTACTGGATCTTTCTGTACCTTCAGTGGTGTGTGGAACACTGCAAGAGATGGAGGGATAAATGTGTTCAGTACATTTCCACCCTCTAACTTCTCCTGACAGGACCCTTGTTTAAAGAAAAATCCAAAATGTGTATTTCAAATATACATGATACACCGTGTAAATAAGGCAGCTTCGGAGTGTCTGTAAGGTTTATTTTTTCAGTTTAACAGGGCCAGGCTAATGACTTGATAGACTGCAAGTCTTTATGCTAAGATAAAATGCTACCATAGGAACCAAACCACTGGACATTCAGAGGTAAAAATGGTGTCAAACATCTTGTCTCAGTCTGGGTAAGCTGGAAAAAGGTATTTTACCCAAAATGTTGGGAGTATTCCTTTAATACACCAGAGCTCTTTTCCTACAGAGTAGCTCACCCTTGTCTCGCCGTAGTGCCTGTTGTACTGATGCACCAAGCTGATGACCTGACGAGACACACTGTTGAGGTAGAAGATGGGAGGGTACGTGTCAAGGCAGGTGGCATGGAACTGGTTACTGTCCTTCATGGTCAGTTCGGCAAATGTAGAAAAATCTTTCTTGTGAACTGCCTCTATCATCTGCTCCATGCGGCCTGGGACAACAGACTCAGCTCGATGCTACACAAAAACACACACACACACACACACAGGATGGGCACAGGCCCTGCTGTCAGTAACCTTCTGTCAGCATCGACAGAGCCATCATGTCTTAAAAGTTGTGTTCAAATGCAGCGTAAACCATGTTATTGCTCGACACTTTACAGCCGTGTTAGTATGTAATCACGTGAATCGTGCATGTTGGAGGGTGAATCAAGTACCTTTAATAGGCAGCTTGTTTGCACACTGGTTTGCATCCCGGAGGTGCTGCCTACTGGCTTCCGCTCAGCACTGGCCTGTAGCAGAGAAAAGCACTTTTAAAGGAACAGTTCACCTAAAATTAACTCCTAGCCTGTGTTTTAGTGGGTGGTGAGAGTCAAAGAGTGGGTATTTATCTGTGTGTGTGAGTTTCCTGTACACTTCAATGTGCTGGCTCCTGTCTTCTCCAATTTGTACAGCACATTTTCATTAAAACAAGGAAAACACTACCGAAGTGCATGTTGTACTCACTTTCATACTAGAGTGCACAAATGCCAGTATATTACTGGCTCATGCCCTCTCATGCTGTCACACACATACTCACCACTAGTACAAGAACTCTGAGCTCAGGCCAGTGAGTCTCTGGCTCCACCTGCTGGGCAAGGCTGTCCTTGCCATCGCCTCTCTGTCCCATGATCCACTGGACGAAGCCCCCATACATGCTTCGACATGCACTGCCTGAGCCTTGCCTGGCAATCCCAGACAACTCTCCTTCCACCCCAAACACCCGAGCCAGTGTGTACACTGCAACAGAGCGAAGAAAGAGGATATGAGAGCATGGGATATTGGTTTAATATGGGCACATACCAACAGTGAGATAGAGACAGCAGGAAACCATACTTTTTTATTCAGAAACCCCAAAAGCTAAGAGTGAAAAAGAGACACTGCATACTTTTTACTAGTATTACACTGTTTTTCGTACACCAAAAATGAAAAAATAAAAAAATAAAAAAGCTGGACATGGCACTATGGTTTGTGTTAAAATCAAAAGACAGGCACAAGCTGTCTCAAGGCAACTTAACGCAGTTCAAACTTTTTTTGCTGGCTGCTGGTAGGCTAATATTCTCATATTGGTACTCAGTCCAGTTTCAGTCATGTATCAGGACAACAGCTTGTAGCAGATGCATACCTCACCGTCTCTCTCTCTCTCTCTCACACACACACACTCCTGCACTCACTCACCTAGACATGCAAACCCTGCAGCAGAGGAGGCCAGACCAGCAGCAGTGGGGAAGTTGTTGACAGAGCAGATGTGGACTTTATGCGACAAAGTAGTTGCATCCACACTGGGGTCTCCATCACTGCGTCTCTTCCTTGCTAGTCGTCGAACTACAGCGGCACATCACAAAACAACACAAACAAATGATATATGTTTCCCCTCAATCTCTTTAACTCCCTCTTCCTCGGTGACTTTCTTCTCTGTTTAGTGTGTCTTAGGAGGAAAAAGCATTGACTCACTCTCTCTCAGACAGGACTGGAGTCTTGGATGGTTTATATCCTCTTCTTTGCCATTGAGCCATATCCGATCCTCCTGAAATGATCTGCTAGATGCAACTGTTGTGGTAGTTTTAAGCTATATGGAGGGATAGGGACAGATCTATGTCAAGCCACAGGTGCCAGTAATATTCACATTTAAATATTTCACCTTCAAGATATCAGCACAGCACTCACAACTTTTTTAATCATCTTAAGTATCAGTATCAATAAACTGCTTGCATTAAGTCTGATCATGTTTCAATTGGTATCCTTTCTGTCTGATCTCTTGCAGCAGCCATGTCACATAAATGTAAATAAACAAATTACACTAGGATTTCATAGTGTTACATTTTCAATCACATCACCCTGAAATTTGCTCTAAACATAAATGTCTATAAGCGAATCAGCTTCCTATTTATTTCATTTACAGTTATGCTTCTGGACTATCTGGACTAGTGCAGAAAAACACTTTGACTCAGTTGCTCTGTAAATGTTTCATTTTGAAAACCTAAACGGATGCTCTGGAGTCCGGTTTCGGTGTTTACTTTACGGCCTTCAAACAGCACGCACAAGCCCGGTATTGCAAGTTTGAACTAGTAGAGAGACGCTTTACCTGGTCTTGATGCAACGTGACACTCAAAGAGGAGTTTATGGGCAGAATCAGCTCTTCATCTCTCTTCCCCCCTGAGAAATAACACCAACGTTGATCAACATACATACAGTGATCTCTTCTTTATGTATGAACACCAGAGCACCATGTAAAGTGCGCTTGAAGCACACGAGTTAACCACCACTTTACTAGTTACATGAGTTACGATGTAACCACACAATAAGGACATGTAACACCTATTAGACAGGCTTATTTGGCTTGTTTCACCTTCAACACAAGGCTACTCACAGTATTTGATGACAGCAATATTCACAGGAGCGGTGCATGTGACCGTGTTTGGCTTGTCGACAGTGTCCTCCGGCATAGTTGTATGTATAAAAACAGATTAAATATTGTTGTGATAAAAAAAAATAAGACAAGGATATTCTCAAATACACCGTTACAAGCACCTTCTTGTACTCAGTTGCTACGGTGTGGCTGCCTGTAGTAACGTCCGCACACAACCGCAGCGCTTCCCTAAGGCTTCCCCTGATTGGTTCGAGCTTGACATGTTCGCTAAGCCACTAGCCAATCAGAGCCGTGCTTTGTTAGTCAACGAATCGCTTCAGCCAATGGGAGATCATCTGACCATGGTCGTGCGAAAATGAGGCAAGATGAGGGTCCGTCCCACGTATTGTGAATGGCCTGGTGAGTTCATTGAGCAGATAAATTAAAAAAAAGTAGTATAGAGTGAACTGTTTGTCATTTATGCTTTTTTTTTATTTATGAAGTGTGACACATTACATTTGGCAATTAAGTGACTGTTGTTTGTGAATCAAAACTCAAAAATGGAAAATGTTCCTGTAACAAAATACAGGTAATTACCCATAAAACAGATACAGAAAAAAATGACTCTTGCTGAGATGAGGATAATGTATGCTGATCTGTCAAAGTTGTCCTGTACTTGCACTGATCATAGACAAAAGCAAGAGACATCCACTTCTGCCAAAATGCAAAACAGCAACCCTTTCAACAGGTATAAACCCTCATTCTCAACTCTATTAAAAGTGATGATCATTTTAGAAATGGTTCACTTGAATTTAAGGCTTTTTATTTATTTATTTTTCTATGTAAACCCTTACATGCCAGCAAAAAAAAGAACATTTCAAAGTACAGCATCCAAGGTTAGTGGGATGCTAGCACTGAACAGAGCATAATGAACAGTATTCATAAATCACTCACAATAAAATGCAACTCAGGCAGTACCGCTTGTTGCATTTTATCCACCCTCATGTGTTTGTACAGCAAAACTCAACCGAGGTGAAAATTCAGAAAAATGAAATGTAACTATAGATAAGCGCTAGAACGGTAAAAGATTGTTACAGTCTGTCAGGTGTGCAACACAGGCAGTGCAAATGTGCGGCGTATTGTTTGAAAAGAGACTGCAAAAGTAAACTGACATTTGCACTGTGCATGTTGTACCCCTGTATGACTCACTGCCACAATATCAAACCCACTCCTTTGTTCTTTCTTCCTGGTTTGTAGTTTCCAGAACCACACAGAGGCTGGTGCGGCGTCCCAGGATTCAACAATGAGGAAACCACTGGTAAAATGTGCTATGACAGAGTCCCACTAAAGCATTATCACATCCTCTCCTAAATTCTGCCATTGACCAGCCTGGCTCACTTCAGGGCTCCCCTTCAGATTGTTAGTTAGTCGTCATCCTCCTCGTCTGAGTCCATCACCCTCCGTCTGTTGAACTGAAACATACAACAAAAAAAACCATCAGATGATCTAAAACTGACCAATGAACAACAATGAATCAAACTCCCGTGGCGTCCTAGTGCTACTTACTGTGACAGTTGTCTTCTTTTCTGTTTGCTGACTGACTTTTTCTAGGATCTCAATCAAGCCCGACTCTGAAATCTGACAGAGGAGATCCAGTTATCACACCGAGGGTAACATGGAAGAATATTAACACACTTTTAAAACATCAGAGATTATTCTTTCACCTTTCCTCCTAACTTCCCAAAACGGGCCATCTGAATGAGATAGTTCTCGACTGAACTGGCCTTCTCTGGCTTCACCAAAGCGAGGTTGCTCACTGAAAAGACAATTAGATCATTTGTGTTTACAAGCAGGGAGTAATTACAGCAAAATGCATAGGCCATGGAGTTGTATGCAATTTAGGTTTACACTGCAAATTCTTCTACTACTACTACTACAATGATAATAATAGTAATAATAATGCTCTTGGGCTGACTTAGATTACAGTATTGATGCTACTGTCTACGAGCGAATTGAGAATGTCAGTGTATTTTCTACCGTATTTTGTATTCAGAAGATAATAACGCTGATTTTTAAAGTGTTCTCCTTTAATAAGCTAAAGAACCAATCAATCAATCAAACCATCTGAGAGTGCACTTACATCTGGCACGGGCCGACTGATCTAGAACTTGAGCCAATATGGAGTTCCTCATATCTGTATCTCTGTGAAAAGATGTGAAATATTATCATGTCAGCGCTATCTGCTCTTTGGATCTGGCAGCAACTGCATTATGTTAAAGGCAATAAAATTACATCTGTTAGACCATCAAATCAATGAAACACTCTTTTTGTCCCACAACCATATTGGCAGCTCCAATAATACTCAGTTTAGTTCTTCATGACATTTGCATATAAGTTTAGTTTATTTAAGTGTGTTTACTGAAAGAATTGGAAGACTAAACGCTCGGAAAATTCAATTACTTTAAATTTAAATGCTGAAACAAAATAAAATTTAAGCCATACCAGAATTACACATCTGAGATCCCATCCCATATATATGTAAATAGAGGAAAATTTTAACTCCTACTCCTGTGAGCCGTGACAGAATGATACACCTTACCTTTGTTTGGCCTCCTGTTGCTGATCATTTGAAGCGTCCTGAAAGGAGAAGGGAGAAACCACCGTCAAACCCAAGTGGTGATCATGTATTGATTTGTAATGTATTCTTATCAAAGTCTGAACAAACTGTCATGGAATTAAAATCTGCCTTCCCAAGCTTCTGCTGATAACTGATGATTTCAAAAAGGCAGTTTCAATAAGGTGGAAAGTACTGAAGCCTGACTGATTCTGACTCAACCAATCTGTGACTATTTTCTCTAATATGTTTGATAGGAATGGATGTTTTGGTCTTTATTTAATGACGGTCAAAAAAAAGATCAGTTTCCTTCAGCAGTTTCAATCACAACATGTTTTAAGCTATAAAGTACAGTGTTGCTAGCCAAAGAGTTGTTGAAATTTGCTGAAACCATATAATACATAAAAAAATGGTAATATACATCACAAGCACTTCAAAACAAGAAATGTACACAAAATAGGCTGAGTAAGGTGGCTACCAAGATGCATTGTATATCAAGTTTCCTCAAAGCACCAAAGTAGTTAAATTATATGTTTTTCAATCTGTTCTGTTTGATGCACTCTAAACCTCTGGGAGCCTATATTTTCCGCACAGTCCTTTCATATGGGTATCTGATGAAAGTCGACACACCACCAGCACACCAGGTAGGTGTGTTGATATGAGCTAAGCTGTTAAGGACCAGACAACAACACCAGAGAGCTGTAAGAACGGACACACAAGGCCAAGCCAGCAGGTGAGATCTCCACACTCACGTTGTCAAATTTCAAAACATTTAATTTCATAAAAAAAAAAAGTCATCACAACTCAGACTTAATGTTTCACTACTTAACCTACATTGTTCATCATCATCCTTTGGGTTTTAGCACATTAAGCGTAATAACAAAATTGCAAAACTACTTTGATTTGGCTGACTGGATTGGCTCAGCTACTGAAAGATGATGAGATGTAAGTATTAAGATGTTTAGGTGCTGCAGGTCTGATTTAGGCCAATTAAAAGCCACAATCAATAAAGATTACATTCATCCAAAATGTGCATTGAGTCATTTAAATTCATGTAACAACAACAATAAGCTATTTTTTAGAGCACCTTTGATACATGCGATGTAACTCAAAGTGCATTACACACATATAAATACAATAAACTGTATGGCATACTGGTTGTCACCGTTTCTCGTTTTGATTCAGCATTCATAGTGCATTCAACACATTTCAACTGCCACATGACAATGGACAGTTACATTACTATGTAGCGTGGCAATTTCAGATGTTACATTATTACCAAGTTGCTAAACCTTGATGTGCAACAGAAAAAGTGCTGATGGAGCTGGTGAAAATGACCTGATCCCAGAGTTTAACAGCCAACTCCACGAGTCAAAAATCACAAAATGTTGACTAATGGGTATTTTGAGAAGAAAGGTGATCTGTTCATCTTTTTAGTAAATGTTGCTCAGCTAACATAACACTAGCTGGAGTGTGTTGTTAGCTTAACGTTAACCTGTCGTCAGAGCACCGTTAGCCTGACATGTTGTTGGGAGCAAAAATTTTGTCGATTTATTCTCTTAAATTTTGCATTCGACCAAAGCTTTACATCATTAAAAATTGGTTTGGTAGGCATATTAATTTTAGGCGTGTTAAAATAAAGCTGTGTTGCTGTACTACAGAGTTTAGCCAGTTGGCCGAGCTAGCAGCATTAACGGGGGCTGAGAGCACGCTGCTGCCCCGGCTCGGGCTCTCCTCTTACCCCGTGCTTCGCCTGCAGCTCCGCCATCCTCTGCCGCCTGATTGCCTCTAACTCGTCGTCTGCCATTGTTTACTACAGCCTGCTAAACTCAACGCAGGACTGAAAAGTGGAAAAAGGTGTGGACGT
This sequence comes from Myripristis jacobus, assembly GCA_900302555.1. Classification (NCBI taxonomy): domain Eukaryota; kingdom Metazoa; phylum Chordata; class Actinopteri; order Holocentriformes; family Holocentridae; genus Myripristis; species Myripristis jacobus. Next base: position 2,196 of record OMLB01018081.1, on the reverse strand, counting down.
CTCTCTGAAATGCACACAAAACTCCAAAGAGGGGCAAGGCCCTGTAGCTGGCTGAGGCGAGAGTAATCAACCTCAAACACATCAAGCCTGCTGCGAGGCTGAAGCAATCGAGCACAGAGTCTGGAGGAGGGACATGGAAATGAAAACATCATATTCAACTATCAGACTTTTTTTCTTTTCTTTTTTGCCTTAGAAAGGAAGATATGATAGCCATTTGAACAATATACGACAATATAAATGCAGTGGTTTGATGTACCAATTTTATCTTCTCTTAAGATTTTGGAAGTACATACAATATCTAACCAAATAAATTTCTTCCAAAATACTTTTAAGGCTGTGGACAGATATCCTCTTGCAACAATGTGACTGTACATTCAGTTGCAGATGTCTTTGGAAAAAACATTTAAAATACATGGATTACTTGGAGACACATAAGAATGAGGACAAAATATTTTGACTGAATCTTGAACAGTAACACATTTAAAAATTAACTATTATGGTTCACATATTGAAATACATTTCCACAATGCTTGGAGGAGAGATTATAGGAATGCTACTGAAATTGCAGTATATAATTTGAATAAACATAACATATTCTGTTGATTGTGATATAACAAAATTATTTGTTGTCAGTAGATTATGCTGGTGCTTCAGTTGGTGTCTGGGGGGCGGTTGCCTGTTTGACTCTGAGGTACAGTTAACAGGGAGGAGGTAGCCTTGCAGAGGTCATGACACTTGATCTCTAGCTCCCTCTGTATGTGCTGTAGGAGAACCGACTCAGGAGCAGAGGAATGTGGAACTTCTGGCTGGGGTCATTTATGGTGAAGACAATCTGGAAAAGAAACAAAGAGTGTGAAAAAGATAAGAAATTACATTTAAGATTGTCACCTGCATCATGCACATACTGTCGACTACACAGAAACCATTAGCATCCCTGAATTCGGGCAGTTAAAAAATATAACAACACAGCAAGCAATAACTTATTTTTTAATAGCAAATGTAAGGACATCGTGAAATCGAATTGAATAATTTTCTTGAGGGGTGACACCTGAAAATATTAAGATGTCAGAGCACAGCACTATGAACCAGTCCTCACCTCGACATATGGATAAAAGCAAGTTTCTCCCAGACTCTCCCAGTACTGAGCCGTCTCAAAACGCATTTTGTACACACCAACTGTAAACATTTCCCTGGTGAGGAGTCCTGGGCAGCGTCCATCAGCATTCGTTGTCCTGTGGAGAGAGAGGACATTTCAGGCTCTTCCCACAGAATATTTAAAAAAAAATAATAAATAGCATTGTTTCTAATCCTCCATACACTATAAATGGTGACCACATAGTATTTTGTGTAGGTCAGCTGCGTTCAGGTTTTTACCCAGTGGTGATCAGACTCCAGGCAGCATTAGAGGGGTCCTGCCGAAAGAGACTGAGGGCCATGTTGGACCCGGGGACACCCATCGCTGTGTTCAGGACATGAGTGGTCAAGGGGCTGCTGGGGCCTGCCATGGCTGCACTCTGCAGAACAACAATGGGCACCAACCAGATCAAAAAAGTGCTTCTATGCTAGTGCTTCTTCTAAAGTCTCAATACAGTGAAAGCTTAATGGGGTGCAATTACATTTGGGCCAAAATACTGGGGGAAAAGTCATAATAATTGTAGATGAGATAAGGGTTAATGCTAGTTCTTTTGATGTTTATGCAGGAAACAAGATGCTGGGTCTATCAGAACACAGGAGGGACGACAGGAGATGAAAACATCAAATATATGAAGCGAGATATGTGGAATTATGTAGCAAAGAAAAAATGTTAAATAACTCTAAATGTGTAATATATTTTAGATTCCTCAAAGTAGCCACCCTTTGCTTTGTTGACCACGCTGCAAACCCTTGGCCTTTTCTCAATGAGCTTCATGATGTAGTCACCTGAAATGGTTTTCACTTCACAGGTGTGCCTTGTCAGGGTTCATTTGTGGAATTTCTTGCCTTCTTAATGGGGTTGGGACCATCAGTTGTGTTGTGCAGAAGTCAGGTTGGTACACAGCTATAACAGCCCTTTTTGACAACTGTTAGATTTCATATTATGGCAAGAACCAATCAGCTAAGTAAAGAGAAACGACAGTCCATCATTACTTTAAGAACTGAAGGTCAGTCAGTCCGGGAAATTGCAAAAACTTTGAATGTGTCCCCATGTGCAGTCGC
>OMLB01018080.1:0-29765 GCA_900302555.1 Myripristis jacobus | reverse complement strand
AGGAGAAGAGGATGGAGGAGTGTGTGGAGCAGGCAGTGGGAGAGGGGGTTAATGCTCTGAGTTCGGAGGGGAGGGGAGTGAGCGCAGAGAGGGGCCTGTGTTCACCAGGAAAACACACACACATCCTCCACACATCCTGGACTACAGCTACACCTGCCACCTCTACATGACCACTGAGATTACACCGCTGTGGGGGCACACATGTAGGACTGGACAATATATTTATATTATATCAATATTATGATATAAGACCAAATACCACCTGAGATTTGGAATATCGTATTAGTGGTACCTGGTTTTAAAGGCTGCATTACAATAAATGGATGTTTTTTTCTGAACTTATCAGACTCTGTCCTTCACCTGCTTGGTCATCATATCCACATTACAAAGACTATTTATCAAAAATATCTTGTGTAAATATTTTATGAAAGCATCACTACAATACCATCATAATGTAAAAATTAAGGTACCTGTTCAAAGGTATTATAATATCTGATTTTGTCGATATCAACCTATGTTTCGTGTGGTTACATATATTCAATTCTCCATCTGTGTCACTTTGTCCTTATTTCTTTCTTCTGTCTCTTCAAAGCCTTCAAATTGCTGTGTGAAAAAAACTGACATGACTGATGTGTTGGCACTCTCAAACAAGTACACTGGAGACAGTGTACTTGAATTTTTATTTGAATTTTTTTTGGGAGTACCAGATGGGTGGGTTAGATTCATCAGAATTATTAAAATAAAATCAAATAAGTGGTTAGTCATAGACAAGTAGAGTGAACTGAATGTCAAGCTGGAACTGCTGAAAGTTTCAGCCATATATAGTTTTCTGCAAAAATATTTTACATGACAAATTTTAAAATCACTTTCTATAAAAGTCTGCCTCTACAGTGTGTGACCTACCAGATGAAAGGAGACCATGTCTGACTGTAGTACAGTAGCTGTGGAAAACAAACAGTGGCTGACTATCAGTGCAGTGCAAGTACGTACTCTTTGCGGCGCTTGCCGTGGAAGAAGCTGGCCCACTCGAAGCAGGTCTTCTTGCTGCCGACCCAGAAAACTGAGGGGATCCCCACAATCAGCATCATCAGGTACTTAATCAGGAACAAGGCCAGGTCTGGACGGCTGGTCCGCTCCACCTACAGGAAGCATGCACACACAGGAGAGGGGGTTAGGGTTAGGGGTTAGCGATAGAGTGTGTGGGTGGAAGAGCGAGAAAACAGATCAATGTTTGTGTGTGCTGTGCACCTGAAGGGGGTGTTGATGTGAATGAACACAAGAGAAAGTTTCCAGGCTAATTCCACCCACATACTGCCTGAAGAACATGTCAAAATACACCCTGTAGCCCCACTTGCCCAGATCAATTTCTAGTGTCTAGTATGTGAGGTAGGTTGAATTTTTTCAGTCTCCTGCCTTCAGTGTGTGAAGTGGCACACTGTAGCTTGAAGTAAATGTGGACTGCTGCTGGTGAAGTGTAGATCAAAGAGCGGTCCAGTAGTTTGTCATCTCTGTTTCTCTCTTTCTTTTCCTCTTGATTTCAAAGTTCCCTGCAGGCCATTTTGATGATCATGCATGTGAGGTCACAGAGTCATGCATGTACTGTATATGTGAGCATATATGAGGAACTACGAGTCCACGCTGTCTAACACGATGTGTGCACTGATCGGATGTATTTTCCTGCGTCATCATCATCATCTGAGTGGCTCCAAGCCAGAGGCATAAAACACCACAGCAACCGACACAGTGCCATGTCTCTCTCTGTGATGGTCGTGAGCTGCAGGTGCCTGCAGGCAGACATGCACGCCTTCTCATTGTCTCTCAGCTGATTTGTAACACTTTGTCTCTGACTGTTTTACTCCTTATTGTGGTTTGAATGTTTATGTTTTTGAAGGCGGATACAGGTACACATTTTTTGTTTTGAAGTCATTAGTTTGCACTGAAATTCAGAAAAGTTTTAATTTTGAAAAATCTTACATATTAAATATCAAATATATTATTTGATATTAATATAACCTGAAGTGGAAAAGCCACTTCAAGTTAGGGGATTCCTATATTGGATGTGAATGATACACTTGCAGATATCTTGTTTTTTATTTGTTTGTTTGTTTGTTTGTTTGTTTTCTTGTTTTAATAATAAAAGGTCAGTACTGCCTCAATATATCAGTCTCATCTTATACTTCTTACTTGATTATCACGGAGCTAATCTGGGAATAGAAAGCTTGTGAGTAACTGTGTCTAACATTTATAAGTTAAAAAAAAATCATGAATTATTCCATAACCACTGAATTCAGAGAGGTTTTCCTGAGATATAAGGTGATTAATCAGCAGAAGTTGCTTAAGAAGACAGCAGAGCAGCATACAGAGTCACCACACCCATCCTGCTCTCTGCCATAGCAACAGCACTATAGCTAGCGTGCAGCCAGCCAAATAACCACAGTCTCCCTCTCTCTCCTTCACACACGCACACCACACACACATACACGTATGCAGTCACACACAGATGTAGTCATGATGGCCTCATTATGAGTGGGCCAGGCAGAGAAGCTCAGCAGTCCTCAGATAGACTCATTACAGCAGACAGACACGAGATAAGAGACTGAATCACGTTCTCCTTAGATCTTAGGATCCGCTCCGCTGCATTTAACTACAGGCTAACATGTCAGTTTCAACTGCAGTGACTATTTTAATACCCAACATACTGCAGCATAGTGAAGCTACCCTCCTGCATCAACAAAGACACATCGCTCAACCACAATCCCCACAACATGTGAGGAAGTTTACAAAACCCAAAATAAGCTAGGATGCAGTTTCAAGTGACAGTGAAAACACAGCCTGTTTATTTGACAAGTTTCCTTTGATTTGAGCCCATATAAGAGTCATGTAATAGTCATGTTCACATCCGAGTGTGTGCTGTGGAGAGGGAGGGTCGCAGCCCCACTATGGTCATGTGTGTATCTGCTGTACAGGAGAGAGGAGCACTGAGCCTCAGGGAAGAGCTTTTTAGATAAATATAGACAGGCACTTTGAGTCTTTCCTATCTTTTGATGAGCGATAAAGGCTTTGTGTGTGTGTGTGTGTGTGTGAGTGAATACATCCGCCTGCATGTATATATGTGTGTGAAGGCATGCATGAGTGTATGAGCATGAATCCATGCATGTGTGCGTGTGATTTCATGAACACCAGCAAAGGTTGGGGGTAGGGTGGAAAAAAACATGGAAACATCGATGAGACATTTGAGAGGTTTTAGCTGACAGTTTCTGTATGGATATGAGGAGAGCCGCCTTTGGCTTCAGAACAAGGGAAATATTTTCTTTGAGGGACAAAGAGGGTAATTGTGTGTGTGTATGTGTAGGTGTTTATTTTGTGTTGCTGGACTTAATAGCAAAGACATTAGCTAGTGTAGTCAAATCCCAAACCAAATAAACATTGCATACAGGGACAAAACTGAACACCTAGCACACTATACTTATAATAAAATTACCTGTAAAGAGAAAAAAAAATTTATTGGAGGTTTGCTTTTGTTGATGGACTTGGAAAGCTCACAGATCTTTTGCTAGCCAATGCATCAGAGGTGGAATAAATAAATATAAAATAGCACGCATTTGAATAATGAAGCCCCATATATCCATATCACATCAACACGTCACTGTATAAATGTACAATTTAAATATTTATACCTATGTGCAATGTGGAACCCAGTGCAGTATTGTCTTGATCTGCATATATTTAGCTTTTATCTGTAATTTGACTCCATAGTTTGCATTTAGTGCAATCAATCACTTGAGCAACTATGTGCATACTGTATAGAGATTTATGTAACATTGTTTTCATTTATTCATACCCTATGTGTATACTACCTTTAATTCTTTAAATACTACTTATATGTCTTCTGTGTCATTTTCTGTTCAGTGTGACATACAGCTACTGATTCACCAAGTTGAATTCTTTATATGGGCCAACATGGCCAAGATTCTGAAATATCAAGGGTAAGCTATAAATCTCACCATTCAGACATGTTTCTACTATTTTCTAACATTCGACATTTTGCTTTGAGCCTACATGCACAATATCCTCTCGTGCACTGTACTGCTACACCCTGTCATGCTATATCTTTACATTGTTGCGTACCATATGACCACTGCAGGCTATGTAGCCCAGCGTCTCTCTGTTACGGAGTTTCTGCAGCTTTTGTTCAGCTCTACTGTAATGTGATGTGGAGCAGCTTGACCTCACCGACCCCACAGAAACACTGACACACTGGATTACAACTCAGTGTTTGTGTGACAGATTAAGAGCAGGACTCTGCATCTGAATACATCTCTTCCCACAGCATCACCCCTCCCTGTGCACACACTAATGCACAAACTACAGACAAATACACAACATGCAAATGTGGACAAACACGCACACACAAGGTGGGGTAAGTGTTTTCACAGAGCACTGCATACACATGCAAACAAAAGTCCCCATCTGTGCTATCCTTGTTGGAATTCACACACACAAACACAAACATATACTGAATTTGTTACTCTTTTTCTTTGTACTTGTGTGATTTGGTGTTGTGATATATTGCAGTCTACTTTTCTGATAACAGTTAAAATAATGTCTCTGGCAGTGCTGTGAGTGATCGTAAAATATGAGTTGTAATTCAAATATTTACAACTAATGGCTAAAATTCAAGATTCAAGAAAGACAAATGTTTTCATTTTGTACAGAAGTGGTCATTCATTAAAACTGCATCAATCTCCCTCCTCCTCTGAGGCTTAGCATCACCAAGCCGAGTCAAGTTCTGCTGCTTGAATGAATCCAGTGTAGCTGTTCCCATGAGCAGACATGAGACCAGTGTCATGCAACGATAATTCAATTCACATTATGAACAACTGTTTACTTCTGTGCTGAGTCTTAGATGTTCAAATAAAATCTGATCTATATCAAGGGAACATCATAATTTCAAAGAAACAATTATTTAGATGGTATCAACACATACTGACTGTAACCACAGTGGAATTTAGATTTTTTTTATTTTAGGCTTAAAAAAAATGAAGAAAATGGCAGTTTGTATCTGTTTGTATGTTAAATTAATATATGTTTACTTCTTACTGGATCGAACTCGACTCAACACAACAACCATCTTACACAAAAGGCACTGCACTGCCATGGTTAAGGGTTTCCCGGTAGATGCATCTTTGGTGAAAACATGCATATATATCCTCTTTGGGTTAAGTATCCACCAAAAGGATTTTATTCAAGGTCTAACTATTATGAGTGATGATGAAGTTGTTTTTAGACGTTGATTTTGTTTGTGCTAAACCTGTCAACTGCTAAAGAAACAAGGAAAAGGATTACGTTAGACAATCAAGTCTGCCTTAGATGAGTCCAACCCAACTCCTAGAGCAGAAAATGTTGAACTAGTCAAGACCAAGACCAGAATATATCAAGTCTTCAAGAATAAAACCGGACTGAGCCAAAAACACTGTAAATGTTCTTCCAAAAACAGCAAGTTTCTTAAGGATGACCAGAAATATAGTCTGTCTGAAAAAAAATTCCTTTCAATATCCAACTCATCGTCAGACAGGAACTGACTGGTAAATGCATAAAGTTTTGAGGATCCATGCACACACTGCAGAGAAAATGCTTCATTTTTGGCACCGGTGGGGATAAATTAACTCAAACATGAGCAAATTCACAATTTTTTAAATTTTTTTATAAAAGGCAGGAAATCCAATGTTACCAAGAGACCAAGATAAGTCCAAAATGTCAAAGTATTCAGGAGGCCAGACGGCTACCACAGCCCTGATTAGAGGGCACAACACGTCATCAAAACACACACACAACACAAAAAAGCCAGAGCCTGGACTACATTTGCAGTATCCCTTCACTCTCCGCTCCACTTCAATGAAAATCCACTTTAAACAGCGAACAGTAAAAACACATACGCAAACGCAAGTGCTCTCGTGAGGCAGTCGCCGGCTGTGTGAAAGGGAACAAAAAGAACAAGAGAGAGCTGTTTGAATTATTAACCGCTCCATCAGATGAGTGGGAGACTGTGTGCTGTTGCTGGAGGCCAATGCAGCTCTCTGAAGCACCTTATCTACTGCTGCACAACTCAACCTGCTCGTACACAATGTAATATGCAGTGTAGAAGTGTAGAAGCAGTGCACAGACTGCCAGTCTTGGCATTGGTTTTGTTTGTGTGTAGTAATTACACTAAGCTCTCAAACTGAATGTGATAATTTAGTAAAAGGGTTTCATTCTGCAAAATAATACACACATAGCTATTGTATTACAGCACAGTCAGGCATGTTACCTGGTAGGGGCAGGGAATGTGGTAGTCCCTACACTTCTCCTGGATCCAGGTCGTCTCCCAGATGGCTCGGTAGCTGTTCTCATACAGGTAGCAGGCCAGAACAGTCAGCAGAGGAACCAGGTACAGCACTGAGAACACGCCGATACGAATCATGAATTTCACCAGCTTCTCCTGGTTCTCCTTCTCCAGGGGGATTTCCATGCGGACTCGATTCAACGCTGCAATGCCCGCAAGCAGCAGAGCCACACCCACCTGGGACAGCATTGAGACAGGGACAGGGTTATGGTTTTATGTTGTCTTGTGGAACAAACAGGGAGGAAAACCTATCAGTCATCTATGTCTATCTGTTAACAGTCCAGTGTTGTGCTAACTTGTGAAGAGTGCTTCCTTCAAAATGTGAGGCTTGAGTGTAAAGCACACTGTGAGGTACTTTTGAATGTATGTGTCACATTAGCATCTGTTTGCCAAACAGTTCAATCATCTGTATTTTTCATATATACACTAATGAGTTTTGAGTACTAAAACTTTCCTGAATGGATTTATGGCTTTTTAGAAGGAAATCGTTTATCTTATGATGTTAATCCAAATCATGACTAAAAGTGTTACATATAGCATTTGAAGATTAAAAAAAAATCACCACATCACCATGTAGTTTTGGGGCATTTGTATAATTACCATTAACAAATAAAACCAATGTTAAGGAAGACTGGCAGCTTCTATGTGTGCAGTAACGTAATACACCTTAGTGCCTTCTGAGACAAAACAGGGAGAGGGCTGCTGCTCCTCCTACACCAGCACAGCCAATACAGCTTAAGTTTTCAGAGTTTTTTGCACGGGCAGATTGAGGGAAATGAACAAAAGGCCTACAGAAAAATCACTCCTGTGATACCAAGAAGTGAGCTCAAGCAGTAACACACTCTCTGAAAGAGGAAGCATAGGGGTTTATGGGATTTGTCGTCTTCACTTTGAGAAACACTAGCATTAAAAAAAATAACAGCTGTGTGAGACAGAAGCTGCCAACTGTCTCAACCATAGTCTCATTTTTCTTTTCAATTTAATTAATAATAATTATACTTAAGTATCATAATTACTTTGGCGCTGACATATTGATGTTTAAAATGTTAATTGTAGTACCTTTTAAAAACACTATTTAACTGTGATATGGGAAGAAAACTAAGTAAAAGCTGAGACTGCAATAGTTTGAGGTATCTCTGTTTCACTCTTCATTCCTCCTCATTCTCACCACTACGTCCAGTCCCAGCGGGGCGAGCAGGAACCACCGCAGCGCCGTTAAGTCGTAGAGCCCTACAAAGCAAACACCGCTGACGCTGTCACCCTCGATCTTGTTCATGGCCAGCAGAGTGACAGTGAGGGCCCCTGGGATCCCCCAGGCACAGGCGTGGAAGAGGAGGGCCTTTTTCTCTATCGCTTCACTGCCCCACTTGGGGACGGCAGCAAGGAACCAGGTGATGGTCAGTATGACCCACCAGACACTTCCTGCCATGGTGAAGAAGTAGAGTACCATGAACAGGAGGGTACAGGCCTAAGAGAGAGAGAGAGAGTGTGTAAAAATGGAGCAGAAATAAATATTACATTTAGTAAAGGTATTAGATTTCTCTTTGTTCAGAATCTGATGCCAAATGAAGTTGTTTTGTGCAGACAGCGATAAAGAAGGAGACACTTGAGGAAGTTATAATATTCAAATAAAGTTCTGGGATGGTCACCTTATTATGAGAGCCTTGCGTCACTGTGGATGCCCTGAACCTCCCGGGGATTGCTGCATTACAGGAAACCCGGTCCTCCAACAGAAACCCCAGGAAGAACACCAGGGACACCATCATGTAGCACACAGCGTAGAATATAATTGGACGCTCCGGGTAGCGGAAACGTGACACATCAATGAGGAAGGTCAGGAAGGTGAAGAGGGTGGCAGACAGGCAGACGATGGATACCACCCCGATGAAGTAGCGGGCAAATGCCAGTTCTTCACGTTTGAAGTACATGTTGGGACAGGGGGGAGAGCAGTCGCGGACTCCCATGAAGGAGTAGCCGAGGTCAGGGTCGATTTTCAACTCACGGGGGCACCAGAAGCCATAGTCTCGCTGGACAGAGATGGGGGATTCAGTTGTGTCAGCGCTAGACAGGAGGTCTACAGGACGGGGGTAGGCCTCATCACAGTCTGGGAACCTGGGGGTAGATGGATTGATTGAGACCATGAGAGATAACAATTACTGATACAAACCAAAGCCTTGAAGGGATACACTGGTCAACCTACCTGTTAAAGGGGAATTCATTTATTATTTTCATATTGCCGTTTTTCCTAGTTTCTACCCTCATGAGAGCTGACTGTTTTGAAAGCTTCGTCATTGACTTCATTACATTGAATTTTTAGCTTTAGCTTTACATATCTAGAGCTTGCTGGGTGCAATGCTGTCCAATAAAAAAAGACCCCATTAAATCAAAGCAGCTGATGTAGCCAAGATTATCCAAGCTCATTAGCATGAAACGTTCAAGCAAATTATCTACCAGGGACACATGGATGACTCTGGTATCTATTTTCTCATCACTTTTGTGGGCAAATTGACCAATGCACCTATCTTCCAAAATCTTTGTGTACTCCTATTTGCCTTGTCCATAGTGAGGAATATTATCTCAAACAATCATCCATTCTATTCTATAGATATTTCCATCATAGAAGTGCTACTTTTTGTATTCTTACTACACTACTCCACCGCTACTCCTCAAACAAGGAAAATCTTGCTTCCCTAATTCAAAATGGAGGACCTCTGCAGTGGCTGCCTCTGCAACAAATTCAAAAACAACATTTAAAGGGAAAAAAATAAAATTTCTCCTCCACCAACCTGTTGCAGTCCATCTCCTCTGGCCAGCTGACACCAAACATGTCCATTAGTTTATAGCAGTCACTCCGGGCCTGCAGACAGAGGCGGCGGCAGGGGAGAGTCATCCGGCCGTACTCGGTGCATACCGGGGCGTAGAGGGCACACAGGAACATCCTGAGCTCTGGAGAGCACTGCAGGTTCACCATGGGGTGGAAGGGCTACAGGGAGAGAGACACAAATAGAGACTTTTAATGTGCATGTCAAACAAAATATCATAAAATTATGATTTCAGAAGAACTTTTGGAGAACAAGACTAAAGTCTCAAGCCAAGGTACTGCAGTGACTTGAAAATGTGGGCCACAACAGAGCACAAAGAGGCTAGTGAAGCATACTGACAGACAATTTCTGAAGATGAGTCCATAAAAACAACTCTGGCCCCTTTCGTAATAATCCCCTCTTCCCCCATTATTTTGTCATCCCCACCCCCCTTCCCCAGTTCATCTTTCCTCTTTCCTCCCAATCTGCTCTCTGGCACTCTAGGACAGAGACAGGAGGAGCAGAACATGACGGGTAGCCCCCACCACTCCACCACACACACACACACACACACACACAGGGCTGCCACTGACAGGGTCTTTGTGTTGGAGGGAGGAGCATGCTGTGACTGACTGACACACTGCTGCAGTGAGCACACATAGAGACATACATGCAAGCAAATGTACCGGCGGAAGTATATTATTTACACACTAACACATCCTGGTATGAGCCCATGAAGAGTCTCACACATACACACACAAAAACAGCACAGCGCTGTGTGAGCAGGGAGCATCTGTGGGACACATCTTTAATATGTAAATCCCCAAGGGAGGGAAGCTGTGTGTGTGTGTGTGTGTGTGTGTGTGTGTGTGTGTGTGTGTGTGTGTCTAAAAGGCAGAGAGAAGGGAAGAATAAGATAAAGCATCACATGTATCTATGTTTGAGTGGTTTCAAATTTCTATGCATGTGTATGTGTGCATGTGCATATGTGTGTATGTGTGTGCATATTTGTAATAAATAAAGGAACCTAGCAACGTTGAAGCCAGTGGGACACACTGCCACCCCCACTCCTGAAATCGGGGGACAGAGGTCTGTAGGACAGAGTGGGGGAAGGGAGGGGATATGAGGAGACAGGCAGGGGGCAACTGGGGTGTGTTATATGTGTGTGTGTGTGTTTCAGAGAGTGGGGGGGTATTAAGAGGCATGGTGGCACTACTGTGAAAACTTGTTAAAAGATTCAGCCATTATTCTTAATTATACAAATAAATACTGTGCCTAGCCACTGTGTAACTAGCTGGTGAATATTACAGGAAAAAATATAGAAAATGTATCGCTAATTTGCAAAACAGCAGTAGTCAACTAAAACTGGATTTAGCTCTCCAGATATATTTTTTTCAGGATTCTTTAAGTATTTATTTAAGTGATATATTTTGATGGTCTATATTTGGGATGTTCTATTTTGGTGAATTATCAACCAGAGTACTGACTGTGAATCTGCTTTTTAAAATGGCATATTCAAAAGCAAATTCATGACAGAGTCTATTATTTACATATTAGTTATTTTTCCAAGTAATAATACTCAATAGCATTATTATGTTCCACAGCCCATCAACAATATTACATTCCAGTCCTCCACATGAAAAAGTAAAAAGTAAAGTGACAGGCACATACTGTCCACTGCAGTTGACAAATGCTTCACCATCACAGGACAATCTGTTAATGCTTTTGCAGTGATAGTCAAAGTGGAAGCAGTTGGGATTTTGCATGTGGTTTATCTAAAAACATCTTATGCTCAGTTGACATAGATTTACACAGATCAGTGAATCTATTTGTACACTTTCTGACCCAGATGAAGCCCATCTTTACTGGCTGAATATGAAAACAAATCAACAGATATGAGTCACAGACCAAAACTCTGAATTTTGGGATGATAAAAATAGGAAACTTTAAATCATACAATATATATCTGATGACCCTTGTAAATTTGGTACAAGCAGATGAAACAACATTCAGTCTTAGGCATGGAAAAAATACCTAGCAGATTTCTCTCACAAAGATGTCAATGTAAGATCCATTTTCTGGGTCAGAATGTAACTACAAATCACTGGAGATGCATAGTGATGCTCATTTCTGTTCAGATCTCAATTTTTGCTTTCCTTTTTTTAAGTACCAAACCAAATTTTCACAGATTCATGTCATATTTTCCCACCCCATGTCTGTGTAAAAATACACTGTGACATCTTGGTACACTGTATACATCCCTCTGTTGACAGCATGTTGTGTCTGACTTGCCACCCACATGTCACATTTTTATGTAAAAGGATTAGAATGGGTGTTAGGCTTGGCCCTCAAAGCACAAAGCATCCACATCCACACAGCTTTTGTCAGCGCCTTGTTCATATCACACGTTTGTGGCAGGAGGACATTCAGCTGCTGTGGAAGAGACAGGGAGCGATAGAGAGGCAGACAGGCAGGCGTCGAGGTATTCATATGGGTAAGTATGTTCCAATGTGAGGGATCGGGCGTTTTCAGTGAGTGGCACACGGGCGATGACAGGGAAGGATGAATAGGATTTACATACAGATGCTGAATCCATAACCATGAGTCTTTAACTCCACACACAGAATTCATGTTTCACTACATCACAGAGGAGCAATTTAGGCTGCTTACATGCCTGTCATAACTGAGATCAATCAACCAGTTGATCGTGTAATTTCTGGACAAATGGAGTCATCACGTTTCATTAGGCACCACTGTACGATGACACAATGACACAAGCACTCATACACATTATGAGCCCTATAGATCTGTGAAGCAGAGACACAACTGTCGCAAGAGAGATCCACCAAGAAATGGGTCGATTACTTCTGATTTAGGTTATAAATCAAACAGTCCCTTCTGTTAAAAAAAAGAAAGAAAAAAAACAGTGGAAGAGTCTCACATTACTGTGAGACAGAAGCAGGGGCTTCTGAAAAACATCCATCTCTCAGGAAAGCAGTAAAAAAAAGACTTTTCCCCTCTTAATACTGACACGGGAGTGACATTTTTACACATCATCTTTTCTCCACACAGCTTGAGAATGAAGACACTAAACATTTTTGGGTACACATGTGATAAGATTGCATACTTTAAAAATTCAAGTTGTAATCCATGACATTTTCATATGAATGCATGTCTCTTTTGTCATTCTCTAATGCTGAATATCACAGAGATTCAACCAATACTCAGGTCAACAATCACTTTTTCTGCTCTAGACACTCATTGTCATGTAGGCCTATCTCTCTCCAAGGGAAACACAGTATTCATGTGTTTTACTTCACCAGCAGCAGCAGTCTGGCAAGAAAAAAAGAAGAACTGGGTAGCATGAGCAACAATAGCTCAAACTCGGGCTGGGCAGTGACTCAATATAATTGTTTATGGTCTTTCAGTCTATTCATATTGTGATGATATCATCTTGACATATTACGTCTCACAATTCTTCTGTCTAAACTATTTTACTTACAATCTGATAAAAATTATACATGAAACATTTTAAGGAATAATATTTGTGGAATGAACACTGATTTGATTATTCATTTAAAAAAAAAAATGTTTTTAGTATCATGAATTTTTTGGCATTTGCTTTATTGGCCAGTGAAAGTAGAGACAGACAAGAAAGATAGGGGGGAGGCGGAGAATGACAGGCAGCAAAGAGCCCAAGCTGAACTCAAACCCTGGCCGCTGCAGTAACAGTATGCAGTTCACATTCCACCAGGTGAGCCACAAGACCGCCCTGTGTTGTGGTTTTTTTGTTTTTGTTTTTTTTGTTTTTTTTAAATCAACCAGCCATAACTAAAATTTTATCAACAGAAGGCATAGTATGGGACACTGTGACACACTGTGATCGCTCTCAAGTACTGTGCGTTAACACCACACAAGTGTTTAATGTGAACCAAAAATGCTGCCAAAATAAAAAAGGAGGACATTGTGGATTACTAGAACAAAATAAACAATTCAAAGTCAGGACACTGGAGCTTTTTGGCTGACAAAAAAAAATCTCAGAACAATCCCTAATTTCTGCTGCTCTGCTGACAGCAGAAAACACAGACTACTGTAGCCTTCCTTTGAGTCCTTCTGGCCTTTGGCGACAGTGTGCAGTCCTGTGACATCTATTACTTCATCAGTGGTGCTGTGCCACGGTGCTTTACAGTAACCACTTAGACACATGATCTAATGTAGCTAAAGTGAGCCTTCAATCCACTCCCACAGGCTGGCAAGACAATACATGGCACGCGATGTCCTGTGCTGTGCAGTGCTATGCTGTGATATGGGCTGTGGTAGAACAAATATCAGACAAGAGCAGGCAATCTACTTTAAAAACACGTTTGCTTTTATCACCCTTTTACTGCCCATCTATTTTATTTATACTTTCATCCATCCATCCTCTCTCTCTGTCCCAAACCTCCACCCCCATCCTTCTTCCTCTTCCTCAGCTCCCCTCCTCCATCCCCTCTGTAGCTCTGTCCACATGTCAAATTACGACCACACCAGCAGTGACAATCAGCATGTGAGTCACTGAGAGCAGGGCTAAACTGGTGGTGGATGGGACATATGGTTAGTCACAGCTTTATCCAAACAGCAGCCCAAACAACGAGAAGACCAACATCTTGAAGCCCCGAGGAGCCTATATACACACACACCACAGGAATTAGAAGCTATGGCTACACTGGAAACAGCTGGTGAACCATTGGTGGGATGAATGGCCAGGGGTTTTTCATGCTGTTGTTAACCCCCAAGCCTCCCGTGTAAGAAGAATCAAGCGTGTAATACACAACTCTGTCAAGTGCTGCAGGCCTGAGGGGGGTATGCTAATGTAATTTCAGCTTCCATCCTGCCGCTAAAGTCATTATGTATTCATGGGAGTTTGTTAAGGGATTTTTGATCTCTCTGAAAATGTGGAATAATATGGCACCCAGGCTCACACACAGCCAGACACATTGGAGAACATTATGAAAGTCAGTGGACCCTGAAGTTACAACAAGCCATCTAAAGGGAGGAAATGTGGGTTATAAATGCCATGTCCTTGTGTGATTTTGAAAATATGCCAGCAGTGGTTTGATGAAAGGTTGGTCTTGGTAAAGTGAGTATATCCACACCTAGAGTGCTAAACTATATTTCAGTAGAATCAAAGTGAGGCTGTATGCGCCTTTATAATGTCAAATGTATTTAATTATTTATTTAATTACTTATTTATTTATTTTTTCCAATGGAGGCTGTTTAACAAAGCCTCGTCACTGATTCAGATGCTGAAACACAGTGACTGATGAATAATTGACACAGAATCCATAGGGACCAACTGGTTTGTGGTGAATTCCTCTTTTTTAAATACCTTGCCGTCACCTCCCTTCCCGTCAGTCCCCTCCCCTTCCTCCTTCGGCCCCCTTTCCCCTTCCATTTTCTCTCTCCCTCTCTCCCTCCCCTTCCATTCTCCTTTCTCCTTTGCTGCCCTTCCAATTCTCTAAATTTCCAAGCTCAGCACCATGGTGACGAGTGATGCATCAGCAGGGAGGAGGAGTAGGAGGAGGAGGAAGATGGAGGCGGACGAAGGAGAGTAGGGTTCGAGGAGGTCAGGGTGCAGGGTGGAGGGGACCACCTCCCGGGAGGCAAGAAAGCCCCTGCTCCCTTTGTTAACAGCACAATTGGGACCGTTTCCTGGGCAACCGGTGAGCCCCGCGTGGGGGGAGGACGAGGACAAAAGAGATGGGAGGGGGGAGAGGGAGGAGGAGAGGGAGGGAAAGAGTGAGAGAGAGAGAGGAGGGATAGGTCGACCGAGTCAGCCATGTCATTCACCCTTTAGAAGTGTTTGAAAACCTTGCGCACTGAAAGTGTACAATGTACACACATGCACATAAACACACACATGCATGTGCGCGCACACACTGACACACACACACACACACAGAGCGGTTGTTGTCAACCAAGGACTTGCTCTCTGGATGTGCTTCTCATTCACTCCGGAGCCAATAAACACGGTGTTGGACATTAAATAAAACAAGAGGCTCTTTTATGGCCTGGGTCACGCTGGGTAGGATTTATCAGACCACGTTGTGTGTGTGTGTGTGTGTGCATGTGTGTGTTTTGGAAGGATCCATCCTTAATAGCTAGCAACACAGGCATGCTAAATAGTGCATTTTCGGTACACTGTGCACATTTTTACTGACTTGCTGCCGCTCAAGAGCTTGGTCAGCATTTTACACACCCACACCGATGACACACACCTTGCCTTTTTTTTTTTTTTTTTTACAAATCTATTTGCGCTGCATGGGTGGGGTATTCTAGGTTATACTATACACTGGCTGTAACACAACACGGTTTATCTGGATACATTGTAAACCTGAGAAAGAGGCTCATTTAATGACCTGAAAGGAGCAGGAAATAAGTGTCAAAGGGGCTCAGCACATTTAAACAGCCCACTGGATTCAGCCTTTGTGTCTCTGCAAGCAGAAATGCCATATAGAGAATCAAGAGGAGGAATCAAGAGTATTAAGAAAAGCCTAAACCATATGGGTTTAGTCGTTTTCACTTTTCACTTCAGTCCCACTAGCAGCGCGCCTTATGGCTTGTGCCCTACACTGATAAATGGAATAACAGCCATCCTCTTTGCCAAGTCAGGGCTTGTTCATTATCTGTGTCACTGAAATTCCCACAAGACAACATTCATGTGACTCTTTCAGCATCTTGCTGTCACTAAAGATGATTTGTTGGCTCAGCTATAGCTTCATGTAAACAAACCCTCTCACTGATTAACGTTTTCAGTTGGTTCTAACTGTGTCCCATCTGGTCCTGCTGCAGAAAAGCGGTCATGTAATCCCAGCTACTTTCACCATGACAGGACCAACATGTTTCTGAAATCACCTCCACAGCTCAGCCTCTCCTCCTCCTGATAGTGTAATGTCTGTGTCCTGCAAAAGTCTCTAAGAGGTTTTCCAGGAAATGAGAAATTTTCTTATTTAATTTCATACTTACATCATACATATATTTTGGCTATTAAAAGATAATGGAACATTTTCTGTACGTGATGTACTTCGTTTCTTTGACTGTCAAACAAAGCATTATGTTACAGTGCTTTTTTGTAGGATATCAATTAATTGGAATAATATTTTTCCCCATAGTTTCAGCAACTTAATTATCTCAAGGACATAAAAGCAACCTTGGCATATCACCACCACCACCACTGAGCTGTGACCACAATACTGCCTGCTTTCTTGATGCCAAGGACAGCTCTTGTCAACTTCATTGATTTATTGTGATGGTCCGACACCACTTTACATTCATCTGTTGGCTACTACTGGCTGCGTCTATCTCTAAAAATGGAATGTGACTCTCTCTCTCTCTTTTTTTTATAATTGTAATGCCAGTTAAATCCTCCACGCTCTCACTTATCTAACACATTGTGGCACAGAAATAGCCGATTCCCAGCCCTGAGGCCACTGTCCCACTTCAGTGATGGGGTCATTCGGCGGTCAGCAGTGTCTGACTAGGCATGGATGTAAACAAAACGAAAAAAAAAATTGTTTTTAGAAGTCACTCTATTTGTTTGTATTTTTCTACAACAAAATCAAATATACCACCAAAACTAAAAACAATCGGTTTGTCTGTTTTGTCCCTGTGTAATTTCAGGCTATTAGTGTTTTTCTCAGTGCATCTCTCGCACACCAAACAGTGATCTGTCACAGTCACGATACTGAGCAAAAGCATTAGATGAAAAATGGCACATTGAGACAGAAGAGTTTTACAAAGGTTATTTCCAAAGGACAAGGCCACTAGACAGTTTAAGCAGGCAAATTATCCCATACCCCCCTACCCACCCAAAAAAAAATCCTTCTTGAAAAGCAAGACATAAAAAAAAAAAAAATTCAGAGACACCACTTCAGGGGGTTTTGACAAAAACTGCAAGAACGACAGGCATTGGTTCTCATCCAACTCCCAGTTTCTCCACGGTGCAAGGCATTCATCATCATTATCATGGCCATTCACTGGACCTAATTCCCTTTAAAATCAACTGTCAATTCTCATTTGGCTGCCCTCACCCTCTTATAGGCTTTGAATTCTCCCATGAACTGCATCTAGAGTGAGTTATGGGGAAAATAAGGGCCAGATAAAGGCATAGTGTCTGTGATTTGGAATCTGTTGGGTTTTCATGTGTTTTATAAACCTAACGAGTGTTTCTCTGTGTTAAAAGAGACTTAATTGTGGGTCCATGACCAATCAAAGTGAACACCGTCTAACCAAGAAGCGCCTCTCTGTTCAGTGTGCTCCACACACTTAAATTAGGCATAAAAAGCTAACCTGGCCCCAAAATAACACAGAATGTCTCAGCTATGAGAGAATCATTTAACCTAGACCACCAGAAATTGATATGTCCATTAAATTTATAAACATAGATAAACACACGTTCAAAGTTTTCCAACAATTTGATGAAAACACACACACACTTCATGGGAAAGAGCAAGCGGAAGTGGGGATTGGGGGGTGTTTCATCTTTTCCAGACATGAGCCCAAAGCCTGTGTGTGCCCTGCAAGTGCAGCAGCTGTGATGTGGTGTGAAGCGATGTGATGTGATGCAGTGTGTTCCCGGAGCCGGGCAGGGCATGTTCAGGTTACATAACCCTGGATTTTCGTGGCACACTGCTCCTCCCTCCCTCTATCCAGCCATCTTTCTCTTGCCTCCTCTGTCTCTCTGAACGTGTTAATGTCGAGTACAGTGGAGCTGAGCAGAGCGGGCACAGATGGCCGAGCAGGACTCTACATATCATCATCATGAGTGTGCCAGGCAGGGCGGGGCATGGGGGGTGTCAAAGGGCAGAAGTGGTACAGGAAGCGGGTGGGACCATAAAGGATAAATGCTAAAGATGGATAAACTAATGAGAAAAATGTATAGGAATGATAGATAGATGGACAGATAAATAGATAGAGCACCTGATTTAGCATTTTGAAGCAGGTTGGCTGGGAATTGCTCAATATATTGAGATTCCAGAGGGATCTGCATACATAAAGCATGGGATTAACCTAACGAGGCGATTCATCTGCTCCATGATTGTGTTTAAATGCCTGCCTTGACGTTTCAAAGAGGATAACACAACTACAACAGTCAGATGCTATGGGTGATAAATCTATAGATAATCTACAGAAGCAAGCTTAAAACAATAAAACACGGACTTAACACCAGACACTGGAATCCCAGTGTAATCCATCATCTGAACTAAAGGTAAAACAAAGCAAAAAAAACAAAACAAAACAAAACACAAAGTTCAGTACATTTGCTCCAGCCTGTGCAATCCCGTGTTCTGTTGCCTGACTGATCCAAAGCTTGTTATGTAAAAAGGTTTTGGTGTAGAAGTGACGTGGAGAGCCCTTTCATGTAAATCACTTCACTCGTCCACATGCCAAATGAAAGGCCAGGAACCATCTTAGGACAACACAACCAGCTAAAATCACAATGTCGTTTAATAATGCACTGTTCCCCCTGAGAGAAATATTAAAACTTAATTTTCTGCTTAATGTTTTGCTAATACGCTCCCAGTCCCTGGAGCTAGAGGAGCCAAATGAAAGTAGGCTAGCACTTTGATATTACCAACAATTAGCAGATACCCAGTTAGCCATTGTGATAACTATCTAGGCTACAACCAGGATGTCCATGGGGCAGGCTGGGCACCAGAGAGACACACTGAACCACTTACTCTACATGTGAGATAATTATTTCACAAACTTGTTAACCTCCAATCTTGATCTGAAAATGAAATCTGAAAGCGTGTGTCTGTGCGTGAATGTCTGTTTCTGGGTGTGTATGTCGTTGCATGTGTGTGAATTTAATTTCTGCATGGTTACAAGAACATGTCACAACAGTGAGTCTCTTTGTCTTGAGCATAGTAAAGGGGCAAAGAACTAGAGGAACATAAAGTGATGGAAAAAGTGGAAAGGAAATGGAAAGAGCTCAACAAAAGGTCAGAAAAAGTTGTGGCATGAAAAATGTATGTTTCACGCCATTTCACACAAAAGCCTTATATGTCCAGTAGTTATATTTTTCATGAATTAAGGATAACTGTACTGTTTTCAGATTTTATAGTCAGCGCTGAATGAGTTTCTTGGGCCTTGGGGGCACGAAAATTACCAAAATATAAATGACCATGAAAGCCTCTTAGCCTTCTTCCACCAAGTCTCTCTCATGAGACCTATAAAAAATATTATTAATTTGGTCATCTGGGGGACCATTAAAAATAGGCCCATGCACCATCTGTGTTTGCAGAAACACGAGATCAAATAAAAAATAACACCAGGATTACTCCAATACTGATTTGCAGATGTTGGATTTTTATTGGATGTCGGCCAGTCATGTTCTCCATCTCCAATAAGAGGTTTCTCCCTGACCACACCTACACGAACAGTCTTTTAAAACTGCAACAACCTTTTATTGCTTTTGTTTGGTTTATTTATTAGTTTAAATGTTCTGTATTTTTCTAATTAATCCTCCATTAAGAGGCCTAATACATTCCACATAATAGGTGTTGCGTGTCAAAAAACCTTTAAGAGCTCAATCCACATAGAGGAATTTCATGAGCTGGAAACGGTGGTCTAAATACTATTTCCAATACTGTTCTACCCTGACAAGAGCACAAATGTGGAGGTACCATTAAATTCTTATGATGAAATTTACCACAAATATTAAATGCTTAGAAAGTCAGCTATCAGCATCTAATGTACCCTACCTGTCTCAGTATCACTACTGGCTTTCAAAAACCCATAGTGGGTGACCGTGAGACAGATAGACAGACAGATAGACAGATAGATCGA
Organism: Myripristis jacobus; assembly: GCA_900302555.1. Classification (NCBI taxonomy): domain Eukaryota; kingdom Metazoa; phylum Chordata; class Actinopteri; order Holocentriformes; family Holocentridae; genus Myripristis; species Myripristis jacobus. The sequence continues at coordinate 9,752 of OMLB01018080.1, read as the reverse complement.
TAGGTGAGTATTAGAAACAATCATAAACTGGAAATGGGCAAGGTTTTCACATCTTTCACATCTCAACACTGCACTGTACCTCCATGGCGAGAGCGGCGGTTTGCTGGTCGTAGTGGTTCAGTACGTTGGGCATGAAGGTGGAGTTGTAGGACAGGCCCTGGCACATCCGTAGCGTGATGGGCTCACAGGTGAACATGCTGTGGCTGCCCGCCACTGAGTCCATTGGGATGGCAACGCACGCTGTCAACATGGACACCGATAGCACCCACAGAAGACCCATTGCTGGTGCAGAAAAGCAGACGAGAGGAGAAACCCGGGGACTGCAAGTTAGGGAGTGGCGTCTGGCGCTTCAAGCATCAGGTTCATTCACCAGGAGGTAGAATTCGGAAGGTGATGCTGGTGCAGAAATCTTGAGAACAGCCTAGGATTGTATGGTAGTTATAGTTCTCCCTCCTCTTCGACTCACAAAGAAACGGTTTGGGTTGGGTGGTGTAATCCAACATGGCCATGGTTGAGGCTGGCAGCATCCATCACGGCGGGGAATTTGGTCGGTGGCAGCAGTGTGTCATAAGACCTCCATCATCTGAAAGACTGTGGTCCTTCAAGATGTCTCCACTGTGATGTGCGAGAACGGCTCACGCTCGTACTCCTCCCTCTAGCCTTCGATGACTGCAAGGATGCTTCTGACCAAAGAGAGAAAATACCGATGACAGCCGGTGATGGACACAATTTGGTCTGGGATCTGAAAAATAAACAAGGTTCGACATAGGTCTTTTGTCAAAAAGCATAAGCTCAGCATTAAGTTGTTTACCCAAGGTCTGTTTTGCACATGGCCTGAAACTGGCCCTGTTTGTAAATGGAAATAAAACAGTCTAATTAGAGACAGCTGCTTAAAGCACACAGTGGACTGTTTCATCAGGGTTGGTAATTGTTTTAATGGCTAACACTGGGTGGGTGGGTGCTGTGGAGAAATAATTAAGTTAACTGCATTAATAATCTATTCCAGTCAGGACAAAGCATTATAAACGGACACAACACTTACAGGCTGCAAGTCACAAGAAAAAAATCATGACAATATTCATATGATATTCCTACAGGGACTTAGCTATACCATCTGTAGTAAGTTAACAGTTACCATACTTGATGGTATTTTTTTTAATTGTTGTATCACTGGAATATTCATTTGGCAGATTAATTATAGTTTTTCGGCATTATTTCAATAGCAGCATTGCAATTTTCATTACACGACAGTTACCTTACGTTGAAATTATATATTTACAACACAGTACACACCCATAACGACCCAATATCCCTCTCGTACATTCGCAAGCTACACCTAAACCTGTACTGTTGCAAACGTATTTGCTTTAAAACGTTCAAAATGTCAAACGTAAATTATTAAGGTTTATTTTCTCAGTGCCACACTGCTGCGTCTATTAACGTTACCTGTGCGTCAGCGTTACGGACTCCTCCAGAGCTCCGTTCGGGTAATTCATAAATAAAACGCTCCTCGTAAATTTACAGCCAACTACCAGTCATGGTTGTCTCTCTCCGGTTACGCTCAACGACACTCACAATGGAGATAAACGTTTAAATCCAGATAGAAACGTCATGCAACGCAGCGGTAACAAAAGATGACGGTTAGTTCATCCCAACTGATAGATAGTGGGCAGCCTGCTCCGACCTAAACATCTCTGCCGGTGTTACACACGGCCGTGCCGAGCTGAGCCAACGGACGGCGACGGCGATTAACCGTCCAAAACGGCCGTTACTAGGTGAAACTTAATTGTTTCGTTTTGGCAGGAACTTTACCTGAATATTGTTCCGCAAATTTCACATGTGGCACCGGGGTCTGCGCCGCTCCTCGACTTGGTAACAATGAGTGAATGTCCCTCTACCGACACCCTCGTCCCCCTCCTCCTCCTCCTCCTCCTCCTGCTGCTCCTCTTCTCTCCCTCCCTGATGTCAGCGTCAAGCTAGCAGCAATGCAAATTCTGCTTCCTGTCGGGATTTTCAAAATAAAAGACGACTCAATAACTGAACACGGTACTCTAGTAAAGAAAATTCCATTCATCTATAATATTCTCACATAAACCTCGAAGTAGCCATATTTACGAGGCAACAGTAGCTAAATCTACAGTTTGAATCATAGCAACCACTGATTTATAACATACAATTAGGCTAAATCATATTTAAATATCTGCAGCAATGACAAAAAACAAAAAACAAAAAACAAAAAACGAAGCCTGAGTTTGATATATCAGTTGCCATCATTTATTTTTTTAGCCTTTGCTATTCAATCTAGCTGTCACCTTAAACACTGGAAGGCTTACAGGCATTTTATAGTCTATTTGTGTGCAATGCCTGCTCTCAACAGATTTAATGTAGAGACAGACAGGTTAAACTATCCAGATTTTTTTTTTTTTTTTTTTAGAAATAAATATTAGCAATACTTTTATGACAGGCTACTTGTGGGGAAATTGGGGTTATTGTACCAGTGGATAAGTATTGGCTGAAAAAAATATGATGGTTGCACAATACAGCAAAATAAAATAAAATAAAATAAGGAAATGAAAGAAAAAAGATAAAAATAACTTGGTGGGGTATTCAGTCATTACAAACACAAGTCGCCTGTGTTAATGACAAGCCTAGGTTGTATGAAGCTACAAATAGCCTTCCCTATGGCATATGTTTATTTAGCAGAAATACAGAATATATGATGTGGTCTACAAAATTACTAATGTATTCAGCTTCGCTTATTCCGACCAACTGTGCACTATAATTTTAAAGGCTGTGCTGCTTAACTTCCGGTGTGTTCTGACTGTACGTGTCTATCTTGACGCAGCTCTCCCTTGTCTCCCTTCACAGCAGGTTTTCTACTCCTTCTCCGTTGCGCACGACCGCGCATCCGTGGACGCGCACGCTTTTGAATGCAAAACTTCTCTCATTGCCGGGAGTGAAGCCGTAGCTGTGCGCCTCGGCCGTCCAGCGAGGCTTTAAACAGTTTATCATTACATTTGACCGTATTGCATTGGAAATACACCACATTATTTACACCCTTACGCTGTAAAAGGTCCATTTAGTGAGTGGAACATATGACAACAGGTCATCAATTATCATAAGAATAGGCATAAACACATATTTTTGATTATCAAACCATTCAGTACTGGGGCAATTTGATACTGTGTTTGCTGATTTTAAAATATCCCAAAATTGTATGCAGATGTAAAAATTGTCTAGATTTTGATATATGTTGTCAGTGTCAGCAGTGCACTGGAGGAGTATATTCCCCAGTGTGCAAAGACATGCCTCAAAGGAATGGTATGCACATGTACAAGTACACTTTTGATCACTTCTTCTTGCATGTTCTTGCATATACAGTGTATGAATTGTATTTATTTATTTAGTCTCCCAGCTTTGGTGCATCCAAGGCAAATGGTGCAGCAATTACACGATAAGCCTCATTCACTCCATTTGTCATCATTAGAGCCATGCAGTGACGCCTGCACAGTGCACACACTGACTCCCACCGTGCTTGGGTTTGCAGCGCCCTCCTGTGTGAAACGTGACAGCCAGGCCACTTGCAAGTAAAAAGAGCCGGGTGGGGGTGCAGTCAGTCAGTCAGTCACTGGTGCACGCTGAGCATTGCTATGGAAACAAGTAAACTGTGCACTGGTAACTCACACTGGAAGAGGCCTTAGAAACAGTTGGCTGTTCAAACACAACAGAGATCAGGACTGTGCACCAAGAGAAGACGCGTGTTTAAGAGTTGAATTTATGTCCATCCACTGGCTGAAGGAAACTGACCGTGAGTTAAACACCAGAAGAGACATAAACATAGCCCATTTACCTTGCAAGGGCAGTCCCAGAGTGTATTGCACTGTTCTGTGTAACAGTTCACTGCACATTGTGTGTTTGTGTGTCAGGCTACATTTTTCCTGTTTTGATCTCTGACACTGATATAGCACCAGGATTGTTTTACGCTGTGTAATTCTAACTCATTCATCATGTGTTCTCTCAGTACATCCCCTTTACCCAGATTGATCTCCCCTTGTACAGGAGGATGCCATTCGCACCGAGGTCAGCGCTGAGCTCTGCTAAGATGCAGACCAAACTGAGCGCCTGGACGCCTCTGAACCACCAGCTGTCCAACCACAACGTCAGATAAAGCCATCTTTCCTTGTCTTGTTACTGACCATATGGTGGATATAAATCTATGAGGAGCCAACAGGGAGCTTTCAGAATCATCAGTAAAAAAGACAGTTATTTGGAAGCAACAATAAAGAATTCATTTAGTTTAAATTTGAACCTCTTGGAGATTTGACCCCACGCATGGAATGTGTGCTCGTAGAAACTTCAATATCCCAACTATAAATCATCAGAAATGGTCTGATGAAAACCTCTTATCTTCAAAATGTCAACTTTTGAGGAAATGAGAAAAACATTCTTTTCTTTTTTTTGGTACATGGCCAGGCACTTCTGAGGTTATAAATTGGTTATGAAATGTCTTCAAAGACGCTATAGAGTGGTAGTTTTTCTTCAGTCCCCTGAGGACCATGTAATATTTCGACTGAAGTCAAAATATGGAAATCACAAAATTTGTCTTACAAGGTCCATGTGATGAAATCTAGGTGTTATTTTAGGCCCACTGCATTTTATACTGCTCTACCAACAGAAGCATGCATCTTGCAGATATCAAATTGGTATTTTCATTTATATACTGCCACTTTGAAGGATATCTCTTCAATCTAGTGAATCAAAACACAAAGACCTTAGTGGGGTGACACTGATTGGACCTGTGGCACACTACATTAATGATATGGGCTTGTAAGACATTGGTTTAGGAAATACTGGCTGCCTATTTTTGTGCCATCTTTCATTATATAATTCTTAACCATCTCATTTTGTGTTATTGTGCTATTATTCACTATACCTAGCTGTACAAAAAAGCTCATACTGAATTATTAATTATTTAATTTTGTGTGATTTCCAGTTCACAACTGTTTTCACAACTGTCTTCTTTTTCAGGTGTTTGGAGAGAGACGAAACCTTTTGGCAAAGTGGGTAAGTAGAGAGGAGACACATGAAGATTCAGTATATCTACAATCGGCTGATGGTTATCAACTGCTCTGTTCTGCTCTATTCAGTTGTATCCAGTGTGTTTTCTGTGTGTGTGTGTGTGTCAGTTTGACAAGTGGTCTGACAGCCAGAGGAAGGCGGTGCTGCAGGACTTTGTATCCAGCTGTTGTGCAGAGCAGCTGAGGTTCCTGAGCCTCAGTGTGAGCAAACGGCTCCCCCTGCAGGCCGCCGACTTCACCTGCCTGCTGCCCAGAGTCCTCTGTCTGTACATCTTCTCCTTCCTGGACCCCCGCAGCCTCTGCCGCTGTGCTCAGGTACAAACCTGCACCTGAACTAGTCAACATTACTGAGCTGCATATGAGCATCGTGATACTGTGCATTTATGATACTGTATATTTCTGTTGAAGCTATAAATAGAAACCATATTTCTGTAGTGATAATCTATGCTGGAAAAAATGATTTTGTTCTAATTCCTTTGCCACAGACGCAGGTTGATAAGAGACTGCAAAACTTCCCTTTAAATATCTTTTGACTGAAGTACTACATTTAATTTGCATCTAAATTTTGTCACCTGTCCATGAGCCCTGCTGCAGAATCTAACCAACCACAAGTGAAGTCTGCATCCAACCTGCATAAACATGCTGATGATCCACTAAGCTAACAAACTAACATTAAATGCTCTAACTTAGGCATGGAAGTTGCTTAGTCAACTGCAGTAGTATTGGTTTGCGTTTGCCAGGTTGGTGCTCAGCTAATTTACTGTCCTTGCAAGTTAGATGGGTTGTTAACAGCAAAAGGTAACATTACTGAAAAATGTGGATTCACATTCCCATTGTTTAAAGGATAGATGTTATATTTTAGGATGCCATTACTCAGCATGTTACATATTAAATGCGCCATCCTTTTATATTGCAGTGGGAAGATCAAAAATCTGTCATTCTAAACTTTTTAGTTTTATGCCAGTATATTTTGGTATTGTGTCAAATAAATCAATAAATTAACAAAAAAAAATAAAAAAAATAAACAGTATTCTAACTCAATGTTTTGGTAGTCTTTCCACTGTTACTGCTGATTTGGTTTATGGAAAATTATTTATCCCAGGCAGAAACAGCTTCACAGATACAGTATAACCACAGACAGCGAACTAGCTTTACATTAGCTCAGGCATTAAATTTGCAAGGTAAACTGTGTGCATCTCATTGACTTTCCAATGCATTCAAATTGTATTCAGATGTGTCCAAACATCTCAAATTGCTCCAAGTGTTTTAACTTGGTCAACTGTGCGCTCTTTGTTTAGCTTGAACAGGAAAAAAGAATCTTGTACTTTTGGCTAAATCAATGAAGTCCTAATAGTAAAAAAGTATATGCATATTACATACAGCCAGACACACTGTAGATTCACACATGCTGTTGTAGCAAACCACATTTGAACTGTGTTTATCTATGCAGCAAACCAAAATTATGAAGTCAACCAAAGGGTAATCCTCTCCTCAGGCTGAAGGAGATATTTAGGCTTCACAACAGGGCTTCTCTCTTACTCTAGAACATGTTAATGCACAGTAACATTAATGGGGTCAGCAGCAGCAATACATTTCCATCATAGCTGATTGCTTGTTGATATTTTTGTTTTTCTCCTTTTATGACACAGATAAATAAATAAATGCATAAATAAATAAATAAAGCAGGACCACTGGCTGATTTAGTAGTAGCATAGGCCATGATTTTTATTGAACCCTGTGTGGATAGTGGGTAGCTGCAGCAAAAACAGAATAAGATTTAGGTAGCCATAAAACACATTAAAAATACTGAAGATTAAAGAAACTACATTCTCATCTTGCTAATACAGAGCTTTTAGCTACAGAGAAAGAATCCCTACAGAATAGTACATACAAAATTCACAAATGGGCATCACTGGATATTCAATATTCAATACATCGGTATGACCTTGCTGTGTGTGAGCAGGTGAGCTGGCACTGGAAGAGCATCGTGGAGCTGGACCAGCTGTGGATGCCCAAGTGTCTGAGGCTGGGCTGGTGCATCAGCTTCTCCCCTACGCCGTTCGAGCAGGGCGTCTGGAAGAGACACTACATCCACACCGTGCAGGAGCTGCGCATCGGCAAGCCACAGGTCAGGAGGCCAGACTCTACCTTACACCAGATTTGTGTCACAATATCCAGTTTCATGATGTTTTAATATACCATTGCTAAGGATATGAATAATGTTCTATATAATGTTTTGCATATAGGTAATTGGGTCACTATTAAAATTAAAAAAAAAAGGCAAAATTTGTTGAATGAATGTGAAGACTAATGCTGCATTCAATTGGAATTTCCTACTTCCTGCCTTAAAGCATTCAAGTGGTTGAAGTGAGAATAATACGGTCATCCAAAAGAGAGATGCATTTGTGTTGCTGCTTTCAGAGCAGACATCACATGACTAACTGAGATACAAACATAATGCACAGGCTGATAATGCTTTGCGGCTTTAATAGGGTTGCAGAGAACAACTTAATCTTCCAGCTGACCAAATTTATTTATTAAGTATGCCATGCACAAACAGAGGGTTGACAGTCTCTTGAAACACTTGTGCTTAACATTGTGCTGACAGGAGCTGAGAGAAGAGTCCCCCATCTTGACGAGGATTTTTATTTAAATTGCAGAACCATTCAATTGCATGTTGTCCTTTTGCTTGAAGGGGCGTGTTCTTGCTCAGACGCCTTCATCCCAGCAGCAGTCTGTGGCTCCAGATGTCTGTGGTAAAAGTGCAGAACCATCAGAGGCTGTCCTCGCCAGAGAAGAGTGTTGGGCGTCCGCCAGCAAGCGAGCTGGAAACGCTGCTGGGAGGGGTTCAGGGACGGTGAAGCAGACAACTGCACCGCCCCCATGGAGAGATTCTGACAGACATCCCAAAGACACCCTGCGCTTCAACTACCTGGCAAACCTGGACCCCATCGAACAAGCCCTCCAAGCGTAAGACAGGCACCCCCCTGCACCCAAAACTGCAGGGCAACCGAAGAGGAATGCTAAGTTTTAGCTTCCCTCATGACTAAAATTAGAAATGCATTCCTTCAGTCGACTGTTAAATAAAGATAAAACTAACGGAAACAACAAATGCACCATGATAAGCATAAACAAATAAGCCCCTGACTCAATTTAGAGGGTTCACCCCCCTTATGTGAGGCACAGTATAACATATGTGGATCATTCATGGATGATATTACAGTCTAATCATTGAACTTTAAAATAAAACAGAACTCACTCCTTTCTGGTGACTATAATTGAAAATACAGAGGGTGCAGCCTCAGTGGGTTTTTCCAGTCAGTGGAGAAATTTTTATAGAGAAAGCTCATAAATATTTCACCTTCTGTGTTTTCCCAAACAGTGATGGGAGGGTGATGATTTATATTGTCTATTAAACCTCAAAAACTGGACTCTGCACCCTCAGATCCCATTCAGTCTCATTAGTAAAGGTAAACAGTTGACCTTCTTGTTCCACCTGAGCAACTTCCACTGACTAAAATTTTTCTCTGCAGGCAAATGAAAAGCAGAGCTGCCGGCAACAAGGCGAAGCCAGACAACGTGAGGACAAAACCGCTGTCTGAGGGAAATTATAAACTCCGCAAAGCCAAGTCACTGGTAAAGCACGCCACGTTCATCAGCACCATAACCCGACAGTGGCTGTGACCTCCTTGTCTGAATCAAAGGGAGACGATAAACGCCCAAAATCCTCTGGAGAAACCGCAACCAGCAGGCATCATGCATTATGGAGCAGCGTTTACATGGAAATTCATGTTAATGATGAGCTGCTCGGAGAGGGAGGTGACAGAGTGAAAAAAAAAAAAAATGCTGATGATGGTGTTTCATGATGGGAGGGGGAGGAGAGGGTGAAAGAGAGGACACTGTGTCACTGAATATTCAAAGCGTGCAGCCTTTGTTGAAATTCCCAAAGTATCATCACACATTTTAGCAGCTGGATACACAGTTTTAATGCCCAGACTCTCCGAACCACGTCTGAGGACACGGCTGAAAGGAAACAGAGCAGAACACTTGCGATCATATTCAGTTTAGGATTTCAGGCGTATTTTCTCCTCTAAATTTAAATGAAGCTTGCACCGGGTGGATAGGGTTGGAGGAGAGGGCACAGCCAGTTCATTTGCCTCATTCCGTTTGGAGATTATACAGTGAAATGAAAAAGAAACCACTACATCTTGAAAATGTCTTCATATTTTTATATCAAAATCTCATTACTTCTAGATCTTGGAAATAAGTATAACCTCAAAGGTGACATTATGCAGGCATGAGCAAAAATTTCAGCCAATAAAAACATCACATTTTTGAGTAAGCACACCCATCCCATCAAATAAAATAACCCGTTTCAACAGGAAATACAACAAATTAAGGAAGCAAGAGGCTCTCAGTATGTTGTTTCCTTGTGACTTCTCTAATCCTACAGCTATTGCTAACTCCCATCATGATTGGTGAAGATTGTATTTGATATAATTTACTTAATTTTAATCATTTTGTTACTTCCCATAGCTTACAGCATGTAATAACAATGGATCTTTTTTTTAAATGTTATTTATTTATTTATTTTTTTAAAGAAAAATCCACCAGTAGCTGTGGATCCAGTTATTTTTAAGCTTCTACAAAGTCATTTATAAATATGAGCAAGCA